>PVLD010009115.1:0-79111 GCA_004027595.1 Dinomys branickii | reverse complement strand
CCTGGAGCGTCTTCTACTCACTGGGGATGCTCTTGATCGAGATCTTCGTCGAGTCACTGATGTTCTGGACCTTGACCGCCTCCGACTCACAGGTGAAGTTCGAGACCTGGATCTACGTCGACTAATCAAGGGTGTTCTAGACCTGGACCGCCGATGAGTAGCTGGAGAGGCTCGAGATCTAGAGCGTTTCCATGGAGCTGGTGACGTTCGTGACCTAGAACGTTTCCTACTGGTTGGTGGTGTGCGAGAGCGGCCTCTTCTGCGACGAGAGGAAGTTCGGGAACTCTCCTGGCGGGCAGGTGACCTTGAGTGGTAACCAGAGCCTCCCCTCCGCCTACGAGTGACTCGAGACCTGGACCTGCTCCGCTGTCTTCTCCGGGAGGTTGACTGAGAAGAACCAGACCTATCTCGACGTCGGGTTGTCCGAGTTTTCTCTCTACGTGAGCGAGAACGGGACCTCTGCAGTCCACGTGGCTTTGGTGAAGGAGAACGGCCTCTCCTTGAAGTTGGCTTAGTGCGTGGAGATGAAGCTGAGCGCCTACGGCGTGATCTTGATTTTTCAGCTGGCTCTGGAGAAGATACTGAGGGACTTCTTCGGCGTCTTGGGGGAGTTCTAGAGCGGGTTTCTGGTGATGAGGAGGCAGAGCGGCTCCTACGGGAGAGCCTTGCTTTTCTAGTTAGCTCAGGAGAAGATCGAGAGCTGCGACGTCGAGGTGGTGTGCAAGACTTTGTCTTTGGCTCTGGTGACGATCTGGAGCCCCTTCGAGCAGTTCTGGATTTGGGTGGGTGTTCTGGAGAGGACTCAGAACTACTGCTTCCTTCAGTTGGGTCTCGACCTTTACTTGATGAACCTGATCTGCTGCGTTTGAGAAGGACCCGAGGGGCAGGTACTTTGGGTTCAGGAGAGGAATCAGAACCACTCTGGGCCCTGGGCACTGCTCTTGGCTTCTCTTTAACTTCAGGGGATGAGGCAGACCTACTGCGCCGAGGAGAAGTTCTGGATTTGCTGTCACCCTCTGGAGATGATCCAGAATGACTCCTCTGCCTAAGTGGGCTTCGTGTCTTGGCTTTAGAATCTGGAGAAGACTCTGACTCACTTCTTTCCTGAGGGGATGCACTGGGCTTCCCATCAAGTTCTTGAGAAGATCCGGATCGACTCCTCTGCCCTAGTGGAGTCCTTGCTGCTGTTTTTGGTTCAACTGATGATTCTGATCCACTTCTTTCTCTCTGGGGGGTGAGACACTTATTGTTGAGCTCTGGGGAGGATGGAGAATGACTTCTTGGTCTAGGAGTTTGAGGCAGCACTTTTGGTTCTGGCGAAGAATCACATTCACTTTGTCCCCTTGATGGGGTCCTAGGTACCTCTTTCATTCCAGGAGAGGACCCAGACTGGCTGTGCCTAGAGGGAGTCCCAGACCCATCTCTAAGTCCCGGAGAAGATCCAGACCGGCTTCTCCTCGATGGAGTTCTAGGTAAACCATCTTTCAATTCAGGAGAAGATGCAGAACTACTTCTTTCTCTTGATGGCGTTGGTACAGCATCAAGTACAGGTGATGAGATGCTCTGATTTGAAGACATTCCTGCCTTTTCCACTGCTTCTGGGGATAACTCAGAACTGCTGTGTCTGGATGACCTTGATTGCTCTTTCATATCTACAGATGGATCTGTCTCCATCTGGTTATGGAAAGGCCCATTCAAATCTTCTTTAACTTCAGGAGAAAACACAGTACTCATTTCTGTAGCAGGGCCTGAGTTTCTAAACTCCAAAGGTGATCCAAAACTATTCTCTCCAGGAGACAGTTCTTTATGTTCTGGAGAAAAATGTGGTCCTCCCCAACAGGAAGCCAGTGCAGGGACTTCTGCTTCCACAGGTGGCTGTGACTGACACTGGTCAAGAGCCGGTAACACAGGTGACCTTTCTTCTACTTCAGGAGATGATTCAAAGGTACTTCCAACCACTTCTTTAAGCTCTGGAGACATATGTGGCAGACCTTGGTTTGAAGGTTGCTCAGATTTTTCTATCACCTCCATTAATTTCTCACTGTGTGATTCCAGTACAGTGCATTTTTGGTCTGTTGTATCTGAAGGTGATCCAGCAGCACTTCTTTCCCTTGAAGGGATTCTAGGTGAGTCTTTAGCTGGTGGAGACTCAGGCCTATCTTGCACAGGAGGGCTAAATTTGTCTCTTGGTGTGGGAGATGATATAGTAACAGTAATATCTTCATAAAGGGACAAGCTTGTTTTCTCTTTTGATTCAAGAGAAGATTCTAATCTGCTCTGTCCCAGAAGAGATTTGGAGTCCAATGCAAGATATGAGGATGTGCTCTGCTCAGGAGACATTCCTGATTTCAACCCAGGACTTGCTGACAACTCGCCTCTATCTTGTTTTGTTGGAGATCTAGATGCCAGCTCACTGGCTGGAGAGGAGGACCTAGACCAGCCACCCTTAGGTGGTGTCTGAGATTTGCTCTGCAGAGATGGAGATTCCACAGGACCCTGTTTCACTTCTGTACCTGAAATATCAGATCTTGTATCTGGCAAAACTTCAGGCTGTCCTTTCTGGTGCACATATGAGTCAAAATAGCTCTCTCCTACTGGTGTGCTAGATGTTACTCCTGGACAGAAGGAGAATGATTCAGAGCAACTCTGTGCTACTGAGTCTTTAAACTTCTCCAGGGAACATGGTGACTTTGATTCAGAAAAATTTTGCCCTGGTGGAGTCTGAGGTTTTCCTCTGGGATACGGTGATGTAGATCCTGACTGAGTTCCAAGTTGCATTTTGGCATCTGGTGAGGAAGATCTAGAATGGCTGTGCCTTGCTAACAATCCAGATTCCACCTTGGAGCAAGGAGACACTGATCTGCTTTGCCGTGGTGGTGTTCTAGATGTCACTCTAGTAGGACTTGGCGAAGAGGAGCCAGAATGGCTTTGTTGTGGTGACAGTACTGCCTTTACTGTGGGCTGAGGAGATGATGATTTTGATGCACTCCGTCTTGGAGGTGTGTGAGATTTCACCTCAGGGTCAGGTGATGACTCAGACCGGCTCAGTCTCTGTGGTGTTGTAGACTGTTCATTGGTCTGGGGACTTGTTCCAGCCCCTTGTTTTGTAGGTGTTCCAGATTTCACCTTAGTGTGAGGTGAGCTGGAAGGACTTTGCCTTGATGGTGTTTTAGATTTCTGTTTAGGTGGTGGTGAAGAACCAGAGCGACTTTGCTTTGGTGTTCCACATTCTGCTTTAGGTTGCGATGATCCAGAGCGACTACGCCTAGGTGGTGTCTGTGATTTTTGTTTAGGGCATGGAGAAGACCCTGAAAGGCTTCGTCTCAAAGACAAGCGAGATTTTGCTTTGGATCGTGGTGAAGAGGGAGATCTGCTCCGCCTTGAGATGTGTGATTTTTTCATTTCTGGGCTTGAGTTGGACCTGCTCCTCCTCTGAGATGCTCTGGATTTGTTTTTCCGGTCTGATGATGAACCAGATCTGCCTCTTCTTTGTGGTGTTCTAGAGTGAGACCTTCCACGTCTAACTAGGCTTCTACTCCGAGATCTTCCTCGTCTTGCTGGAGTTCTAGATCTAGATCTCCCTCGTCTGGCTGGAGTCCTAGAACGTGAGCGGCCACTTCGTCTAACTGGTGTTCTAGAGCGCGAACGTCCACGCCTGGCTGGTGTTCTAGAGCGCGAGCGTCCACGCCTTGTTGGAGTTCTAGATCGTGACCTACCACTTCTCCTGGCTGGAGATCTACTACGGGATCTCCGTCTTACTGGTGACCTGGTCCTAGATCTGCGCCTAGCAGGTGTTCTGGACCGAGACCTGGCCCTCCGAGCTGGTGTTCTGGACCGTGACCTGCGCCTGGCAGGTGTTCTAGACCGTGACCTGCGCCTAGTAGGTGTTCTAGAACGAGATCTGCCCCGCCGGGCTGGTGTTCTAGAACGAGATCTGCCTCTTGTGGCTGGAGATCTAGAGTGTGACCTGCCTCGCCTTGCTGACCTAGACCTGCCTCTTCTCTGGGTATTTCTGCTCCTGGACCAGCCTGGTCGCTGAGGAGACCTAGAGCGGCCACGCCTCTGAGGACTTCTAGACCTTCCCCACCTCTGTGCAGATCGAGACCTACGCCACTGAGGGGACACAGACCGAGAATGACCTCTCTTAGTAGGGGTTCGGGACCGAGATCGCCCTCTCTTTGTAGTGGCAGGGCTACGAGATCTCCCTATTCTACGAGAAGGGGTATGAGAATGTGATTTATCTCGCTTTGCTCGGCCATGTGAGCGATTCTTGGATGTGGGAGAAGAAGAAATCTCTCTATGGATGCCAGGAACTGGTGCAAGTTTGGGACTTTCAGGGGAAGAGCTGGCATGCCGAGCTTTGGTAGGTTGAGGGGATGGTGGACAGCTCTCTGAAGATGACTGGGGAGGTTTTTCAGGAGACTTAGGTGGTGAATGGCCCCGGACTGGGGAGGCCTCAGATGGGGGGTTCACTGGCTCCTGACTTGAGGTTTTTGCAAGAGGCTGTGGGGAGCCGCCATGCTGCTCAACAAGGAGCGCAGTGGGAGCTGGTGGTTCTGGGCCTGTGCTGCTCCTTTCCGGAGAGGGGCTAGGTCGAACTGCAGATTTCTAAGAGTGGAAGAGAGAGTAGGAATAGGGAGTATGTAAATAAAGACCAGGACTTCATCAGCATCTGAGTAAAATCTCAACATTCTTTCCAAGGAAACTTTTCTTTTACCCACCCCATAATACCAATTGTCTTTTGCCTCACCACAGCTGTATTAAGACATCATCATATAAAGCATAATGTGAAAAACATATGAAGATGATAAAAATCTGTGACTTTAAGAGTCTTATAACCTCGCTGGGCATGGTGACACTCAACCTATAATCTCAGCACTCTGAGAGCCTGAGGCAGGAACACAATTCCAACCCTAGCAAGTCCCGGTGGTGCATGCCTGTAATCCCAGCACTTGGGAGGCTGAGGCAGGAGTACTGCCACAAGTTCAAGGCCAGCCTGAGCTATACAGAGTTCAAAGCAAGCCTGAACTGTTTAAAAAAAAATAAAAAACCCCAGCTCTACTTGGGGTAACTTAGTGACTAGGCAAGACTTTGTCTCAAAAGATAAAGAGTGTACTACAATTAACAACAACAACAAAAAAGACACTATTGCAAAAGTACTTTAAAAATAGAGGAGGAGCCAAGTGTGGTGGTGCACGCCTATAATCCTAACACTGGAGGATCCTTGTGAGTTGAAGGCCAGCCTGGGCTACAAAGTGAGCTCAAGACTAGCCTGAACTGCACAGTGAGACTGTCTCAAAAAGACACAAAAGACCGCCCCCCCAAAAGAACAGGGTCCAGCTATGGTGGTGCATGCCTGTAATCCCAGCACATGGGAGGCTGAGGCAGGAGGATCGTTGGGAGTTTGAGACCCACCTAGGCTACAAAGTGAGCTCAAGACCAGCCTGAATTATACAGTGAGACCCTGTCTTCAAATGACAAAAACAAAAAAAAGAGGAAAATAAGATTTGGGGTTCTTTTGGGTGGTAAAAGGGACTACTGGAGACTAAACTCAGGGCTTCAGGCATGCAAACAGTATTAACATTTATTAACCCCCAAAATGGTACTGTAAATATTAATAAAAAACAGCTCCCTAAAATGGGTGACACACGACCTCATCTATGAAAAAATAAGTATGTTAAAAAGAAAAAACAAGCAGGATAGGTAAACTTTGTTTTTTAGTTTTTTTGAGACAAGGTCGCATTGTGTAGTCCAAGTGGTCTTAAAATATGTAGTCCACACTGGCCTCAATCTCATGGTGATCTCTCCTGCCAACGGCTGAGGTTACAGGTGTACGCCACAATACCCAGCTATACAAAGTCCTGTGTGAAAAATTAAAAAGTTGGCCAAGAACTAGGGATGTAGTAGTTCTGTGGTAGAGTACTTCCCTAATACGCACTGATACTATCCTATGTTACAGCCTCAGCCCAGGAGTATAGAATAAGATGGCTAAAGTTCAGGGAAAAACAATACTAAAACTAAGAAGTCTTGATTATACTTCAAATGCAGGGCTGGGGATATAGCTCTGCAGCACAGCACCTGACTGGCAAGCATGAGGTCAGGAGTTCAATTCCTGGTACCAAACAAATAACTCAAATGCAACAGAACGCAGACAAAATTTCTGAGGTGCGCAGGCCCTTGATTTGGATAAAATGGCAGTTAGATTAGGTGAATTAGAAGTTACATCATAGAAGCTCAAGCAAGAAAATACAATCAGGATTTAGAACTAAAAGAGGACATAAAACAGGAAATTACTGAAGAGACCACTCCATAGTGTTTTCAAACCGATGACACCAACCCAGTGGGCTGAAAAATGTTAATGCATTACATGTAATGAAACAGTAAATAGCTTAAACTTTTGTTTCAGTTCTTAGCGTCTAGTGAAATGATTCTGAAGCCTTCACGATTCAGTCACTCATAATTATAAAATATTTGCAGATACACTGAGAACTTCATGAGAGAAAAGAGAAATGCACAAGAAAAGAACTTAACTGACTACTTATTTTTTTGAGACAATCTCACTCACTATGCATTCTGGGTTGGCCTTAAACTTGCAGCAATCCTCCTGCCCCAGCCTCTGAGCGCTAAGATTATAAGCACATGCCACTATTCTCAGCCCAATTTCACTACTTTGGATAAACGATCATCCAACTCGGCCTATAATACTGTAAACCTTGAAAAGTTTAAGCATGAGGAACACAAGTTCAAGTCGCGCCTGAAAGATTCCCATTCCTGGAAGATTACAAGATTCCATCTCAAAGTCTAAAGTAAAAAAGCTGGAGCTTAGTGTAAAGCCCCTGGTTTCAATTCCTAATAAGAGGTGTGTGTATAGGGTGGTATTTCCCTTCACTTCACCTACCCTAAAACTTGACAAAAACTCAGGAACATACCTCCTTCTTGTCTTTGTCTTTGTCTTCATAAGGACTGCTAGGCTGCTTTGTAGAGATCTCTGGACTGTTAGGTCGTTGTGTATTTGTGGTACCTAATTCACTGGAAGGTGGATCTCCCACCCCTTGGCATCCTGAACCAGGGGAAGGACTTTGTCCAGTCAAGACAGTTACATGGGTTTTAGCTGCAGCACTTCTAGACCTGTAGGAGTTAATGGATGCCGGAGGAAAGCAGGGGTATCAGCTCAAGGGAGAACAGAAAGCCCCCTCCCCCAACTCTATCCAACTTTAACTGTATAACCCTCTTCCAAAAGACCTTCTCAGATACATGACTCAGATCATTCAAGAAATGCAAATTCAGTCAACTTTGTTCTTTGTCTTCCTAACACACAATCCCCCAAAATATGTTCTCCCTCACCCCCTTTATTCACCTCCCCCAAACATCCCCAAGCCCGCCACCAGGCCCATTCCCTACCTGCTTCATTCACAACTCACCTCTCAGCCCACCTCCTTCAGGAAGCCTTCCCCGATTAAGGAAGCCAGGGTAAGGATTCCTTCCTCCCCCAGATACAATGAACACCCCACACCCCCCCTATTCTGGCAGTCCATATACAGCATAACAACACAACAATAAAAAAATGAAAAATAAAAAAAAGAGAAGGGGAAATGTATATGTCTGTCCATCCTGTTGCTTTAGCCTGTCAGCTCCTAGAGGGCAGGGACCGTGTCTTCCGAATGGTCTGTGCAGCGCCTAGCACACCGTAGGCGCTCAATAAATATTAAGTTGATTAACCCACCATTCCCTCACCCTCCCTTCCTCCTGGACTACCCCTTACCGACTTCGAGAAGTATCAGAGGAAGAAGCCGAGTCAGCAGAGGTTGAACGGTGGGCCCGGCGGCTCTTGGGAGCTGGTGTTGTACTACGAGACCTGAAGGAAGACCACCACACAGCTCAAGAGAAAATCACTTATACTGGATCTCTTTAACCATCTCTCAACCCTTTACCATTTAGAAACATGACAGATTCTATCCTCTCCCCCAAAAGAACACTCATCTAATTACTAAACAAACTGCCCTCAAATTCACTCACCGTTTCCGCTTCTTGTCTTTAGATTTACGTTTGCTCTTTGGAGTGGGAGACCTGGGAAATGAGGCAAGTTGTTAAATAGGTAATGTTTTAAAAAGGAAACAAAACTAAAGATGAGATGGAAAGATCTGAGAGGCTGATACCAGAAAAGAACAATAAAGTAGCTTTACTCAAGAAAAAGCAACCTCTCACTGGTCAAATAAAGAGCATTCAAGGGGAAAAAAAAAGAGCAAGCAAGGTCTTCAAGCAATAGTTCCCCACTTTCATGTTCCACTACTCCTCTACAAGCCAAAGAGCTCTTACCTGTGCTTCCGTTTCTTTGACTCAGATTCTGACCTGTTGAGAAAAAAAAAAAAAGAAACAAAAATATAAATCCACATATAGGCTTGAACTCAGTAAGTCTCCAATTATTCCAAGTAGTTCTACTGCATACCTGTGCTTCTTCTTCTTTGAACTCTTCTTTCTCTCCCGTCGAGGAGAGCTGCTCTCTGACCTGCTAAACATGGGTTCAAAACGAAGGTCATTCTGCTTGGCTTCTTTCCTGATCTTCCCCCTTCAACTCACCCTCAAAAATGGCTCTAAAGCACCTTAACAAGCCCAATAGCATCAATACATCAGCTGTAGGCCCAGGGCATTTTTACTCTACAAGAGATAGTAACTCCTTAATTCAGCAAATCTAAAAATAAAAGCAATATTCCAGAAATCAAAAATGCTGCTGGCCAGCTGACAAGGGTAGATTCAACTCTTGCCAAGAAGCTTCTACCACCCAGCTAAGATTTGAAATGTTAACTCCTTCCTCCTGACTTTTCTGACAGATACCACCTGCTCCATGAAAGCAGAATCAATTTCTCCAAAATATACCACAAACTGGTCCTCTGTATATCAGAAACTAGCTTACCGTCCTCTATCTTTCTTCTTTTTCTTCTTCTTTTGCTTTGGGGTTGGTGAGCGAGAACTGCTGGACTCCCGGACAAGGCTGGAAAAAGATAAAAAGGTGGGTGGTAGAATAAATTCTTGATATTTCAACCTCAGAAAAATAAAGCATCAAGAATTTGAAAATAATAACGCACAAAGAAATTAGAGCAGAGTGCTTAACACCAAAAAAGAGAAGCCAATACTTGTTTCTTGATCTTAAAATACCTGTAAGGTTTGGGAGGCTCAGGAGCAGGCTTGGTTTCTCGAGCACGACGCTGAGGATCAAAGGAGCTGCCATCCACATAGGAATCACTGATGCCAAAAGCAGCACGAAGTCGCTCGTTCTTTTTCTCATTTAATTCTGCCAACTGATGGGTTTCAGTTACCCTAGAGGAACAAAAGCCAAAATTCTGAAGGATATAAGAAGCAAAAGGCAAAGCCACATTCAGAATTATAAGCAGAAGCCAAATAGCCATGGGACAAGGAAGACAAAAGCAGAGGGGAACTCCTGGGTAAAGAAGACAGCAGGAACAGCAGTACAGAGTCCAGAGGGAACCAAGGGAGAGCTCAACACTCACGCTGGCCTCTGCCCTGGGGTCTCTTCCTTGCCCCCAGGGTTCACATCCTTCTCCAGCAACATGAGTCGAAAGGTCGCCACTTTCTCCTGAATTTGTTGTTCCTCGTACCTAAAGGACAAATCCCTTTTGGGTTAGAGCTTGACAGGGCACCCTCCCCAGTCCCAGGTTTACATTTTCCTCTTCCCAACAGGGTCCCTTCCTTCTCCGTGCACACACAGTTTTTTCACTCACTGTCACCCCAAAGTCCCAACCTTCTGATCTTTTCTCACCATTTTTCTTCCCTCTATTCACTATGTCCTCTAGAACAGTGGATTTTAAACATGCTAAAATTCCGGGGTCAAGAAAGGAAAGTCAGCTGGCAAAGTTCCCAGTGCTCCTCCCCAACTTTGATAAGAACAGATCTTTTACTTCCTGAGACTCCAAAGATGTATTATGTAAAAGAAAGATTGTTGCTGAAGTTTGAAAACCACTGCTCTAAAAGGTTTTCTTCCTCAGTGTGCTCCTTTACCAAACTCACTTCCCTACCCACTCTGTGGTATTTATTCAAGTATTCCAATTCCTATTTTTCTACAAAATCCTATTTTTCTGCCTTTGCTACTCTCCAAGCCTCAATCCTTAAATCCATTTACTCCTTTCCTACAAATGACAACACCTATCAGCTTACCTAACTCATTTCCTGCCTCATCTGATTTTCTGACACCCCATTTTTGTTCTTCAATGGCCCTCTTTTCCCCGTGCACCCATCTAAATTACAGACTCCTTTAGGCTTCCATGTATGTTCCAGGTACAGTTTCTTTACCTCCTACTTAACACTGTATCTTAATTCTTTTCAATTCTTTTAGTCATTTACCTACTGCCCTACAACTCCTTTCCAGGCCACTTTCAACCAGCCCTAAGCTCTACACATCCCATCTAACACCCAGCTCTGCACTCATTCAGTGCTTGGCTCTCCCAAACCCTCCCCTCACCCCTGCTCTTCCATCATCTCCTCCAGCTCGAGGCATCGCAGCTCCACGCGCCGCTTGCGCTCGTGGTCCAGGATGTCAGGATTAGGCCGCTTCACCAGGGCAGCCTCCAGGCGCCGCAGTTCCTCCTCTCCCTTGTAGTCAGGCCGCTCACCACGGCGGCCCCTCACCAGGGACAGGTTGCGCTGGACGTAGCCGTTGGTGCCGCTGCCCCGGGGCGTCGGCAGCCCGATCCCGTTGTACATGGCCCTGTGCCCAGGGGGGGCACCACCACTCCTGGGGGGGAGCGGGGAGACACGGGTCAGGGCCCTGGCTCCAAACTAACCACTTACCGCCTCCCATGTCCCTGCTCTCCTTCAGGTCTATTCTTACGCTGCCTCTTTATTAGCTGCATTCTTTCTTATTTTCTTAATTTCCTAATAAGCCCCCTCCTTCATCCCTGCTTCCTTTCTAGCAAATCTTACCATAGTTCTTACAGTCTTTCTCCCAATGCTTTCACGAAATTCTGAACCATTTGTCCTTATATTTCCTCCTTTTTCCATCCTAGTAAAACACTTTCCTCTTTTCTCTTAAATCTCTCTATACTATCCCTTTATTCTTCACTGGTGTCAATATACACAAGTGGTGTCTTCAACTTTTCTAATGTTTAACCTCTCCAAACAGGACACACTACAAATACTAGACACAGAACTGTAACATGTAACAGTTAAGCGCCTACAGCACATATCCAAAGACTCTTCCCAGAACCCATCTAATATTTGCAGACTATCCAGTAACAGCACAAGGGACTCAAGGGTCTCTAAGTATAGGAACAGTTAACCAGACTGGCTGGTTAACATAAATCAAGTGTCCACTGCAGTCTCACATTTAACTACAGGCCAACAAGCACATGGAGCCGTGGATATGTAATTTTATACTCTGTCTCCCAAGGAAGGGGTCATTTCTTTGATTTCAAATATTTATAGCTCCTATCAATAAGCTTGATATTTATTCCTCCAATTTCCTTCCCAAAAGGCTCTACCACATGACTTGTTGTAGCTCCTCCAAGTCTCAATGGCTCTTGTTAAACATTATCTGCCTTCAATTCAATGTCTCATTTAAACATCAAGCCAGCCTCCTCTGTTCAAAGTGTTCCCTTATTTTTCTCGGTATTCCTTGCTTTAAAAGCTTATCTAGGCCGTGCATGGTGGCGCACGCCTGTAATCCCAGCACTTGGGAGGCAGAGGCAAGGTGGATCCTTGCAAATTCAAGACCAGCCTGGCTACAAAGTGAGTTCAAGACCAGCTTGAACTGCACAGTGAGACCGTGTCTCAAAAAGACAAAAAAAAAAAAAAAAAAAAAGCTTATCTATATAAAATCTTAAATCTCTATACCTCACTTTCATTAAGCTTCAGCTGTTTTTCCCAACCAATCTGTTACATACGTCCTAGGAAGTATGAGTTTTATCATTCATGTTAACCAATGCCTTCTGCCAAATTCCATTCTCCCAATTTATCCTATCCTTCAGAGCAGGACTCCGAAGAACTTCCAAGCCTGTTTCTCTAGATTCATTGGCTATCAGCTACATATGCTCAACTTCTTTTTCCAATGCATCCTCTCCAAAGTTTCAGAAAGCACAATTGTGAGAGAAAATTACTTCAGAAAAACCCCAAAGCAAAGCAAAGCAGATTGGTCAAAACAAAAAGAAATGGAATTGAATGAAACGTTGCATTTAGAGAATTCCAAAATGAAACATCATACAACTGCCTGGAGAAAAGACACTAAAGCATTAAAAAAGGGAAGAAAGGTACGGGGAGATGTTGCCACAAAAAACATTTGCTCCCTCCTCCCAAATTGAAGGATAGGTAGATCCCTGCTTAATCTCAGTAAGGGACTCAAAAGAAAATTGTAAGCAACATAAAACTTAACTATATCATAGGGTAAACGAGCAACAGATTACACTAAATTCAGAGAATGGCAAGCAGAAAATTTAGGAGTAAATTAAAAACTACAATTTAAGAAATCAGTTTATCTCCCAACTCTCATTTTTCTCACTTTAATTTTCTAAAATCAATCCTCCACTCTAAACCCTGGTCCACATCCCAGGTAATTTCTGCCTCCTTTGCAAAACGCTTCTGACCTCCAATTGATACTTCCTTCAATCTAATCATTCGCCCATACTTTCACACCTCACACAAAAATCCTTCCACTCAAGAGGGAAAGCCAACAACTTTGAAGCAAAGGATATCAATTCACAATGTTTTGCGTAATGTTAAGGAAATAACCAAAGAAAGGGTTTTGTAGAAAAAAAGCCAAAGTACAAAACTATGGCACCCATGGCAGTGCTTCACGCATTAAAAGCAGGAAAACTATCAATAACGTAAATTTCTAAGGCCAGACTACTCTTCAGAAACAAGTCCACAGATTGGGTATGCAAAAATCACCCAAGGTAAGAGCAGAAAGTAAAAGCTGCAAAGGAAGACAAGAATTTTTCCTGTTGAGCCGGGCATGGTGGCACACGTCTATAATTCCAGCACTTGGGAGGCTGAGGCAGGAGGATCACCGCGAGTTCGAGGCCAGCATGGACACAGTGAGTCCAGGCCAGCCTGAACTACATAGCGAGACGGTCTCAAAAAAAAAAAAAAATTTTTTTTTCCTCTTGGAAAATTAGAATGCCAAACTAGTAATAAATAGAAAAATATCTTCAAATGTAATATTAAGATACTCAAGAAAAGAAATGACACTAAGTGGAAAGGGTGTCCAGGAAATGGACCTCGCTAAGTACAGTTAGCTAGCTAACACTGGGAAATTGTATTAGCTGAGTACACGATGAAACGCAGAATTAGCTAAAACATTAAAGGAAGAGATCTAAGCCAACGTACTGAGAAGGAAATGAAAGACTATATTTTCGATTCAGGGAAGAGTAAATAGAAACTGAGGCTCATGAGTTTCACACCATGTAGTCCCTTAAACAAGACACCGTAAACACCCAGAGTCCAGAATTTTCTTCCCAAAAAAAGCTCCAAAAGCCTCCCCAGCTTTAATACTTTTGTATCAAACAAAAGGAGCACATGGCCTACCTTACGAACAGACTGAATACGGATTTGTTTTTTTCTAATTGTCAAGATGTGTAGCTTTCCCCCTCCCTTAATTTCATGGTTGATAACGAGTCCAAACTGCTGAAATCCGGGACACCTAGTGCAAGGTCCTCCCCGCGCTGGATGGGCGTAGAGGACTATTTTCGGCCTCGAGGAATGGGGGCAGGGGCGCAGCGCGGTGCCCCGCAGTGTAGAAGATTCGGGGACAGCCCACAGATCCCCCCAAGAGAGTCGGGAAAGTAAGAGGCCGGGGACGCAGAATGGATCCAGGCCAGGAAAATGGATCCCCAGGCAGCTCGCCACCCCATCCACTTCGCGCTACTTAAAAGCCGAAAAGGGCAGTTACGAGCGCGAACAACACCCCGGCGGCAAGCGTGGGGGAGGCAAGGAGCCTAGTTTCTTACGCTCCCTTCCGTCTAGGGCGCGCGCAAACCCGAGCGCAGGCGGCGGCACGCGCCGTTGCCATGGGGGAGGGGCGGGAGGACCGAAGGCCCCGCACCAGAGGCGCCTGAAGGGGGAGGGGAGGCAAGCAAGGGAGGGCCTCCGCTCGGGCTGAGCGCGGCGAGCACGCGCGCCTGCGCGCGGAGGCCTGGGCCTCTCTCCGCGCGCTTTGGCCCCGCGCCGGGGCCGCCACCCCTCCCCCACCCACCTCGCGCGCTCCCCCACCCTCACCCGCCGCCGCCGCCGCGGCCTCCGCCCGCCGCCTTCGAGGAGAGGTCCTGTCGCTGCTCGACCACCGAAGTCCTTCGAGGCCTGAAGACACCGCCTCGCCTCGTCGGTCCGCCAGCCTCAGCCGACACCGACGCCTCCTCGCTTCCTCACGGGCCGCAGCAGACTCCGACTGCGCCACTCGCACCCCGCTTGGGCCGCGCTGCACGTCAGCACGACTAAGTGCGTCAGCACGCAACCGCGCGCACTGCAAGGGCCGCTGGGAGCCGTAGTACGTCTCAGGACTTTGTGCGCAGGCGCTAAAGCCACACCTGGAAGTCTGGTTTCTTAAGGCGAAAAGGAAGGTTGGGCTGGGTTGCCAAGAAACTACGAGTCCCGTCAGCCAGTGCGGGGAAGGGCGGGGGAGCGGGACCAAGCCGAAACCTCTGAGGAGGCCTTCACTGGGGGAGGGGCTCAGGACTTAGCGCCACATCCAGAGACAGCCCCTCCCCCATAAGCGCATTTTTAGGCTCCCGCCTTCAGCCCGAAGTGAGAGGGGAGTTGTAGTTCAAGCATGGGCCGAAACCGATATGTAGACGCAGCGGGGGCTACGGCCATTTTGTCTCATGTTCGGCTGCGATGGTTGGAGATAGAAGAGGGTGCCCACTTCTAGGCAGCAAATCACACGTCTTCCCATGCTCGGGAGGAATCACCTCAGGTCCCCGCCGGAGCCCTTGAATCTAGCTTCAGGCCTTCCCAGCTGGAGACCTGTGGGCCAGTTTTATTATCTTCTGCTGGGGAGACTAGGCATGATGCAGTTTTTTCCTCTGGAGACCCTTGGACGTGTTGTGTGTGAAGGTACATACATGGATAAATGTGGCAAAAACTAAAGTTAAAAACTCCCTGAAAGTACGGTAGGGGGTAGGTATTAGGACTAACCAAGGGCCCCTGCACACTGAGCAAGTACTGTCTTTCCCCGCTGACCTTCCTGTTAAGTTTTCAGTCTTATATTTATTTAATTTTCATATTTTGAGAAAGTTCAGGCTGGCCTTTTTTTTTTTTTTCAGGCTGGCCTTGAACTGACCATGTAGTCCGTCTTCAACTTGTGGAGATCGTCCTGCCTCTGCCTTCGGAGGCATTTATGCCCGGCTTCAAAGTCCTTGGGGGGGATGTTGAGAGTTAACCGGTACCAGCCAAGGAGACTTGTAGGAACCTGCGTTTCAACTAGAATCTAAATTGCCGTCGCTGCCACTGGCTAATGACCTTAGACTTTCCTCTTGCCATCCAGGTTTATCGCAGGGGGCCTTACTTCCTTAACAGAACAAGGTAACAGTTAAAGTTCTGCATTGTTTGAGTGTAAGGAATTAGCTTTGACACTGATACAGGAGAAATGTAACTCTCGACCTTTTAAATGTCAGATGTGTGGAGTTCCTGTCCTCTCAGATCAAAGATTGAATTACAAGGGACAAAGGAGGTTAGGAGTAGGGAAGGTTTACTGAGAAGTGGCGCCTGAGACAGGAGGGGTCCAGAGTGAGTTGCCACTGAGGCCCTTTGTCAGGGGTAATTTGTACAGCAAAGTCACAATGTGAATACTGTGTGGGTCAAACTATAACCAACCAATAAGCTTACAAATTTAGCTAGTGTTGATCAAATAGGGAAGCAGGGCCAACGTTTCAGGGCCCTCAGGCCAGCCTGAGCTATAAAGCGAGTAGCCAACCTGATACAGTCAAGTTAGCATCACTAACCTTGGCTTATCTATGACTTCTACAACAGGAACTTTTTCACAAGAGATGAGTCCAGTCTGATGCATATCTGGATTTAATGGACTGAGTGGTATTAATTACAGTATTTCTCTTCATCCCTGAGGGAAGTAGGCCATTGTGACTTTATCTTGAGGCCTTGCCTTCACGTGCACCTCCAGAAAGTTTTGTTTTTTGTCTTTTTGAATCAGGGTTTCACTATGTAATTCAGGTTGGCTACTCACTTTGTAGCCCAGGCTGGCCTATAAACTCACAGGGATCCGCCTGCCTCAACCTCACCAATGCTAGGATTGTAAGTACTTGGGATATAGCTCAGTGGCATAAGTGCCTGCCTGGCAAGTGCAAGGTCCTGAGTTCAACCCCCAGTACTGCAAAAACTAAAACAAATTATTAAATAAAAGAACAGTACTTGGCTATTGATGTGCGAGGTGTTTTAAAAAAAAAATGCTAGGATTGCAGATGTGCACCACCATGCCTGGCAAAAGTTTTTTTGTTCTGGCCACCAGAGAGTTGTGCCAACCCTCGATCTCCTGCACCTCTGGACTTCCATGAGCTGAGCACACCTGTGGGATTAACATGGTAAAAATGGCAGAGCCTTTATCTTCCTGGGCCTGAACTGGCATTTCTGAGGTTAGAGTTGAAGGTGATGGTTTCAACCACTTCTAATGAGATCTATCCTATAACAAAATTTTAAATGATTCTCTCTCCAATATTTATGAAATACTTATGCTAAGTTTTATATTTGAATCATGACATTAAAAGCTCATGGCAACCCAATGGAAAAACATTCTTTTCCCAAGAAGAAATAGTGAATTCCCTTACATAATCACAGCATAGTGTTCAAAATCAACAAAGTAACAACAAAGCAGTGCTATAATCTAACAGCCCTTTTCAAGTGTCATTTGTCCCAATAACATCCTTTATATAAAAAGAAAAATTTTAAAGTATGCGTGCAATGGGCTGGGGATATAGCTCAGTGGAATAAGCGCTTGCCTAGCAAGCGCAGGGTCCTGAGTTCGATCCCCAGTACCGCAAAAAAAAAAAAAAAAAAGTATGAGTGCATTGCATTCAGTTGTGTCATTGTCATGTCTATTTAGACTAATGTGGAATATTTTCTTAACTATGACATTTTGAAGAGTAGAGGCCATTGGCAGTCCTTTACCCTATTTACCAGCTCCTTTCTCCTATGCCTAGAAATGTGGCCTCTATTTCCCAAATGTATTTGCTGATTTGTTTCATCAGCCGCCTTAGTTAGAATTGTTCTTCCAGCCAGGCATGGTGGTACACACCTGTAATCCCAGCACTTGGGAGGCTGAGGCAGGAGGATCATTAGGAGTTCGAGACCAGTCTGGGCTACAAAGTGAGCTCAAGGCCAGGCTGAACTACACAGGGAGACCCTGTCTCAAAAAGACAACAACAACAACAACAACAGAAATTGTTCTTGTTTCTTGTGGGGGACAGTGGAAGAGCACTACTCCTTTGAGCTCAGTATTTTTTTGAGTTCTTTCTGTCTTTAGTGTGAGGACATATTATCTAAATACTTATTCCAGTTAGCTGGTGTTATTTTTCTCCTCCTTTAAGTGATTTATGTTATTCATTTTAAATATAGTTTGGTTCATTTGTTTGTTTATTTGTTTTTTGAAATAGAATCTCTCTAAGGGCTGGCCTTGAACTCACTGTGTAGCCCAGGCTGGCTTCAAACTCCCAGCAATCCTCCTGCCTCAGCCTCCCAAGTGCTGGGCTTACAAGCATGCACCACCACCTCTAGGCTTGCTTGTATTAAATTTTAGGATTTCTTCCCACCCTTACAGATTTTATTTACCTTAGTTTTTCAAGTATGTGAAACAATACATGGTTCCAGAACCCAGCTGTATACAAAAAGATATATCCAAAGAAGGATTTTCTTTCCCATCCCTATCTCCACTGTTCCTTCCCATTCCTTTTTAGTAACCAATCTTGGTCACCGCCAGCCTTTCCTTCCTAGGTTTCTTTTTGCTTAAATGAGGAAGTAAATGTATGTTTTCTTAATTCCCACTCTTATCCAGAGGTAACATAGATACTCTTTTACACTTTACCTGTTTTACATAGCATACCCGGGACATCATTCTAAATTGGTTCATAGAGATGTTTAAATATATCTATCACGTTTTTTGCTTTTTGTTTTATTTTGGTTGTTGTTTTTTTTTTTTTTTTTTGTCTTTTTGAGACAGAGTTTCACTATTGCAGTTCAGGCTGGCCTTGAACTCACTTTTAGCCCAGGGTGGTCTCAAAATTGTGGCAATTCTCCTGCCTCAGCCTCCTGAGTGCTGGGATTACAGGTGTGTGCCACCACACCCAACTTTATCTATCACTCTTCTATGTATCAGTATGTAAACTAATTCCAATATTTTGGCATTGGGGGGGGTATTTTTTGTTTTGTTTTGTCTTTTTGAGACAGGCTTGTGCTATGTAGTTTAGGCTGGCCTTGAACTCACTGTGTAGCCCACTCTGGCCTCAAACTCCATCTTCCTGCCTTAGCCTCCTGAGTGCCAGCATTATAGGCGTGTACCACCACACCTGGCTAATTCCAGTAGTATGTAATTACCAACAAGCCTGCATTGAATAACCAAACATATGTATTTTCGTATTGTTGAAGGTATATCTTCAGAATAATTTCCTGGAAGAGGGAATGCTGAAACAAAAAAACTGACATGAGTTTTACTGGTAACACTGAAGTTCTCTCAGTGAGGGTTACACTCACTTGCATTCCCAGCTCTATGAGAGTGCCTGCTTGCCCACAGCCTCACCGGTAGAGGGAGTGCTATACTTCTGAAGTTTTACTGTTCTGCTAGGCAAGAAATAGTGTTTCAGTAGTATTTTTGGTGGTGAAAAGTATGTAACACAAAATGTATCATTTTAACCATTTTAATTATACCATTCAGTGGCATTAAGCACATTTATGATGTTGTGAAACCACTGTCCAATTCCAGTACTTTTTCAATATCCCAACAAGAAATCTAAAGCTGGGTATGGTGGCATGCGTCTGTGATCTCATCACTCAGGAGGCTGAGGCAGGAGGATTGTATTATCCAGAAAAGTGATAGATAAAAGCTGGGTGTGGTGGCACACACCTGTAATCTCAGCAGTCAGGAGGCTGAGGCAGGAGGATTACAAGGTCCAGACCACCCTGGGCTACAAAGTGAACTCAAGGCCAGCCTGAACTGCATAGCTGAGATCCTGCCTCAAAAAACAAGAAGAAAGAAAATAAATCCGTACTTTTTTTGGTACTCTTTAAACAGTAACTCCCCATTCCCCCTCCCCATCCCCTCCTAACTTCTAATATACAGTCTGTCAAAATCATTTTGCCTGCTGTGGGAACCTCGTGTAAGTAGAATTGTACATATTTTTCTGGCTTGTTTCGCCAGATTGAAAACATCAGTTTTCAAGGCTCATACACGTTGTGCGATGTTTTAGAATTTCATCACTATGACTGAATAATACTTTATTGTATGAATAGGCCACATTTCATTTATGCATTAATTAATGGTTAATGGATACTTGGATTGTTTAGTTTGGTTTTTTTTCCTGATTGAACCTAGACCCTTTTTATTGAGGTCCGTCTCAGCCCTTTTCCTTATTTTTTATTTTGAGAAAGGGTCTCCATGAGTCACTAAGTTGCTTAAGCTGAGCTCACATTTGCAGTCCCCTGCCTCAGTCTCTCAGAATCCTAGGATTATAAGTCTGTGTCACCATGCACAATGCACAAAAGTTTTATTTTATTTTTAAATTTTTTGTTGATTTAAAGTTTTCAATTTTAATGAAATCCAATCCCCTATCTCAGTGGAGTTTTAATTTGCATTTCTCTTACCATGAGGGGGGTGGAACATACAATACATTTTTTCTAACATAAGCTTATAGTATGGTTAAATTAAACAGCATATAAAGCCGGGCGTGGTGGTGGTACACTCCTATAATCCCAGCACTCGGGAGGCGGAGGCAGGAGGATCACCATGAGTTGAGGCCAGCCTGGGCTACATAGTGAGTTTAAGGCCAGTCTTAACTACATAGTAAGACCCTGTTTCAAAAAAAGAAAACAAAAAATTTAAACAACATACATTGTGAATGGTATATTGGGTTTCAGTTTCCCGATCTGCAAAATGGAATAGATCGAGTGTGCTTGCTATCTTGCTTTCTTTCTTTCTTTTTCTTTTTGAAACAGGGTCTCACTATGCAGCTCAAGCTGGCCTTGAAGTCCAGTCTGGTCTCAAACTTGTAACAATCCTCCCGCCTCAGCCTCCTGAGTGCTGGGATTAAAGATGTGTACCATCACGCCCAGCTCCAGTGTGCTTTCTGAGGTCCCAGACAGAAAGTACATGTTTGACCTAAGTTTGACCTAAACTTGCTGATGTTTGACCTAAAGTTCACACATCTCTGAGAATCAGAAAGGTTGTTTGCTGATGAGCAGCTGGAAGAAATCTCTGAGGAGAAGGCTGGATCTGTGTGAGCCAGGCCTGGATCAGAACCACCACCCCCAAGTGGCAGAAACATCTGCTGGCAGCCTATGGACTTGTGGTTGTGATCAGAGGAGCTGCACTCGTACAGATGGAGAGGGACACAGTCCGAAGGGTTCACAGTGGATGGGAAGCAGATGAAGACTTGTGGAGGAACTTGGTGAAGTCCAGGCACCTTGGCCAACATGGAGAAGCAAAGGACAAGCAGGTGACTGAGTCTAATATCCCTCACAGTTTAAAGCTTATCAGAGCCCCTCTCAGAGGCCACAGCTTTCCGCCAATACCAGGGTATCCTGTGAATGCTTGACTGTTTTCCTGTCCCTGTCACTGCAGCCTCCGCAGTGTCATCCGTAACCAGCCTTTATCCTTTCAGCATCTTCGCCTCCCAACACCTGCATCCTGAGGTGGCTCACAGGCTACTCAGCAGGACCCACACCCTGGCAGCAGAGCCGTATCCCCAGGATCCACAGATTTCTCGTGAGGGGGCTCTGGGGATGTCTGGCCAGTTGCAGAGAGGCAGCATGATTGGTCTCACTGCACCTAATGTTTTTGTCCACTTACCCACTGTCTGTTCATCTGTGAGCTCTCAAGGCAGGGCTGTATGTTTGTCTTGGTGAGGACCCTGGCACCCAGCAAAAGTCCTGGCGCCAGGACTTCGTGTTTGTGTGTCCTCGCCAGACTCGTGTCTCTATAGCAGATGGCAAAGAATAAAGTCTCTCTGCTGCTAGGGAGACCCAAACAGTGAGCCATTGTATAAAACATCCTGCAGAAGTGAGCCCTGGTCTCTGCTCCACAGGTAGTGAGCCAAGGTCTCCAGCACGGCTAATATTTCCGGCTTTTTCCTCCTCCCCTGACATCCCAAGGCTGGTGCCAGGGCCCTGGTGCCCTGGACAGAACTCCCACCTGACCATAGACCTGTATCACTCCTCTGTCTCTGGGCACTATAGCCCTGGGTGTGGGGGAGCCCTCTGGAAGCCTACTGTGCCCCTTTCCAGCTTCACTTTTGATTCTGCAGGTACATAGGAAGAAATAGAAATGTAAGGCTGGAGCTCTGTCTCTTAGGGGTCTTGTTAATAGAAACATGTTCAGAACAAGGTGTCACCTTCCCTCTGACATGTTCCTGTCACTCCCATCTGCCTGAAAGCTGGACAGCTGCTCTGCAGCCTTTCCCTCGGGGTGCCTGTGTCCCTCCCAGCCGCCACCCACCCTGACCCCTGGACCTGAGGGACAGTGGCTTCATTTCTAGCCCCTTATCTTCTGGGGTTCCCCTTCAGCCTTCAGGTAGCCTCCAAGATGATTTTTTAAATTTTCCTCTGAAATGTTGTGTCTATTGTGGTTCAGATTTTAAATATCTCCCAAATTTCATGAGCTAAGGCTTGGCCAACAGCTGATGTTTTGGGGGAGTTTCGAATCAGGGCTCAGTTTCATTAAGTGCATTACTCCTTTGATGAGCTCACAATTTGATGGCAATATTGAGAGGTAAAGGAAACAAGAGGCGAGGCCTTGCTGAAGGGGGTTGACCTTGGAGGCTGTTCCTGGTCCCCACACCCTTCGTCAGCTCTTCCTCTTTCTCCCTGCTTCCTAGTTGCCGTGTGGTGAGCAGCTTTCCTGTGCCCTGCCCTCTGCTGTGATGCTCCTGCTGGCATCCCAGGACTAAGATCCAAAGACCTGGCTGACCATGGACAGAGCCCTTTAAAACCATGAACCAAAATAAATCTTTCCTCCTTTAAATTGTTCTCCTCAAATATTTGGTTGCAGTGCCAAAAAAGCAGACAGTGTCCTACAATATAGTGGGTTGAATGATGGTGCCCAAAATGTCATGTCCACCCAGGCACGAAGATGGGTTTAAAATAAAAGGGATGTACAGATGTGATTGAATGAAGGGTCTCAGGATAACATCATCATGAATTTAGGGTGGACCTCAAATCCTCTGACTTAGGTCCTTTTAAGAAAGGAAGGGGACAGAGACACACAGGGACAGAAGGCCATGGCAAGATGGAAGTAGAAACTGGAGTGATAAGGAACCACCAGAAATGGGAGAAGCAAGAAGCACTCTCTCCTAGAGCTGGAGGGAGTGGCCCTGCCTACACCTCCTTCTCAGGTTCTGGCCCCCAAAACTGTGAAGGAATCCATTTTTGTTGTTTTAAACCACCAAGTTTGTGTTACAATATTAGGACAGGCCCAAGAAAGTGCTGTACACAGAAAACCGTGTTCACGACAGGAAACACGAGAAAACACAGGAAAACAAAAGGGGGGGAAATCATAGATGTAGATAATTTACCCCCAGAAACAACTACTGTGAATTTCTTAATATGTATTTCTAAAATGCAAACTCCTAAAATACTTTTTGGTTTTAGTTTTCTTGTTGTGTTTTGCTTTGTTTGCTTGTTTGAGACGAAGTAGTGTTGTATAGCCCAGGCTGGTCTTGAACTCATAATCCTCCTGCCTCAGTCTCCCAAGTACCGGGTTTATGGGCATACACCACCATGTCTGGCTGGCAACTTCTGACATACTTAAACCCATTTCCCAAACCTTCAGGGTAACATCCAGACTTCTTAATGGGGCCTTCCAGAGCTGGGCCTTTGTGGGGCCACTTCTCCTACTCTGACAAGCATCCCTGGCTGCAGGTCCCTGGTGGAAACAGTCCTCCTCTGCAGCTGCCTGAGGCATCTGCGTGCAGACTCCTGGGACAAGGCTAAGTGGGGCCACATCCTGCCCCTGGAACCAACATACCGACATACCGAGTAAGCAGGTGGTAAGTAGGTATGAGGGTAGGCGCTGGGGAGGTGTGACCAGTCACAGGCGAGGAGGAGCATCGGGTTACCCATCTGAGGGACGCTAGACCCTGGCAGGAAGAACAGCACTTAGGGGTGGGTTTCTAACATTACCTTTTCACCTGGAGGCCTCAGCCCTTTCCATTGGCTGCAGCAGGGTCTCTGAGGAACCTGCTAGGGTCCAGGCTCCATGTGTCCTGCCTGGACACAGCCAAATGGCCGGGACCAGGCCAGCAGAGCACTTGCGTAAGCAGCTGTCTCAGTACCTGGGCCCCAGAGAAAACCTGGAATCTGAACTCCTGGAATACGCTCCTGTCCCTGTGCCTAGGACACCTTGGAAAGGAGCCTAGTGTGGAGGACTGGCCTTCCAGTGTCACAGGGCCACTTCTCCTCTTCCAGCTAGGGTGCCACATGCCTGCCAGATTAGCCCTGACCTCTTCTTACCCACATTCTCTGAGATTAGGGGTTTTCATGATTTTTAAATTTTTTTTCTAACTTTATTTTCTTAGGATTATTTAAATGAATTATGACTGCCAACCTTGGCAGTTTTTTAAAGTTTAAAATAACTATTTTTGACCAGGTGTGGTGGTACACACCTATATCCCCTGTACAAAGGAGGCTAGGGCAGGAGGATCTCCACATAATGAGACCCTGTCTCCAAAAATATAACTAAATAGATAAGTAAAATAACTACTTTTTAAAAATCAGGATATCAGCTTTATCTGAAAAAGAGGTTTCATCTTCCCTTCTCTGTTTTGTTTTGTGTTTTTTGTTTTTTAGGATTTTTTGGTGGGGAGGGGACAGGGTCTAGGTAGCCCATGCTGGCCTCAAACTCACAGCAATCCTCCTGCCTCAGCATCCCAAGTGCTGGGATTACAGGTATGTGCCACCTGAAACATTAGGATTTAGTTTCCCACAGTTTTAAATTAAACCCAAGCAAGTTACTGATAGCGCCAGAAATAGCTGACAGGACGACAATCTGGGCGATGCGATAAAGCAGTGGATTCTTTTTTTTTTTTTTTTCCGGGACCGGGGATCGAACTCAGGGCCTTAGTGCTTAGCGGCAAGCACTTACCCCACTGAGCTGTACCTCCAGCCCAAGCAGTGGATTCATTATAAACCCGCATAATCTAAAGGAACTGCCCAATGCCTTTAGTGGTTTATTAGCCACTTTAAAGATTTTATGCACTAGTGTCAGTCCCTCCTTTTTGTTAGATTTCTTCTCCCATTTTCAAGGAGAAGTTTATCTGTTCAGTAAATAATATTGAGGCACTGCTTCTTTTTCTTTTTGCTTGTTTCGTACCCCATGGTAACAAATCTTAAGAAAACAAGTATTAAGAAGATGCACCACATTACCAGTTCCCAATTACAGTGACAGTCAAGGAAGAGCTCACGGATGTAAAGCAGGTGAGCAAAACAGACAAACAGAACTGAGACAATAAATAAAGCAGGTAAGATTATTACATCAGCTGGCCTCTGAGGACCTCAGCACTTAAATAGGAACCGAAAGATAGCCACATTTTTATATTTTCTACTTTCTTCAACCAGATATAAAGACCAACAGCTTTTCAAGCCTTCTTTGCAGTTAAATGTCCTATGAGTTTTTAAAAAGGAATTGCTGTTTGTAAGTTCTTTCTGCTACCCAGAGCAAAAGCAAAAGAAAATCCTTACAAGAGACACATGAACCAGCTGGCCGTGGTGGTGCACACCTATAATCCCAGCACTCGGGAGGCTAAGGCAGGAGGGTCATTGCAAGTTCGAGGCCAGCCTGGGCTACAAAGTGAGCTCAAGACCGGTCTGAACTGCATAGCGAGACCCTGTCTCAAAAAGACAAAAAAAAAAAAGAGAGACACACACACTTGAGCCGTAAAACATTATCACCACACAGAACCATGTCTTCATTAGAACCAAATCCAGTCACATCAAGTTCTGAAGCAGAATGTGCTATGAGTTGTTACAAGCCTGCAGCTTGAGAGAACCAGAAAACAATGTTAAACCCATGGTTAACACTGCATTTCCAAAATCTGCTATCCTATTCCTGGTATGCAGCTGCGTACTCTGTTCATTATTGTGCCACTGACTTCATGTATAGATATGTCCGCTTCCCTACAGTCATCGCCTTCCCACACGACAGTACTTAGTTTCTCTAATCCCAGGTGAGAGCTATGGAGCTAGGGCAAGTGACTATGAAGTGAAGGGTCATTTCTACATTCTTTTTTCATACATAGGTTAATGTGAGGTTTTTCCACATCTGTCTCACTGGTACATGATAAACAGCACTCTGCACAATGTAATAAGTCTTCCCATAATACATCTTTTTTTTTTTGGAGACAGGGTCTCGCTATGCAGTTCAGGCTGGCCTTAAACTCACTTTGTAGCTGAGGCTGGTCTCAAACTCTCAACAATCCTCCTGCCTCAGCCTCTCAAGGGCTGGGATTACAGGTGTGCACCACCACACCCGGCCCCCATAACACATCTTCTTAGCCAGGTGTGGTGGCATATATCTGTATTCCCAGCCCTCATGAGGCTGAGGCAGAAGGATTGCTGTGAATCTGAGGCCAATCTGGGCTACAAAGTGAGTTCATGGCCAGCCTGAACTGCTTACAGAGACCGTGTCTCAAAAGATTAAAAAAAAATAATAATCTTGCCTTGTGCTCTCAGAATCATGTCTGGAACCTCAATACCAAACACTTCAAAGAGTACCCAATTCAGGGGCATCCTCATTAGGATAAAATACTATTTTTTGTTTTGTTTTTGTTTTTGTTTTGAGTCAGGGTCTTACTATGCAGTTCAGGTTGGCTTTGAACTCACTGTATGCCCCAGGCTGGCCTCAGACTTAGTGATCCTCCTGCCTCAGCCTCACCAGTGCTGGGATTATAGGCCTGCACTACTACGCCTGGCTAAAATACTATTTTTAAAAGCACTGAAAAATAAGAGCCAGGTGTGGCGGCACACACCTGTAATCCTAGCACTCGGGAGGTTGAGGCAGGAGGACTGCTATAAATTTGAGGCTAAGCTGGGCTGCTTGGTGAGTTCAAGGCCAGCCTGAACTACATAGTAAGATCCTGTCTCAAAAAAAAAAAATTAAAAATTAAAAAGTTAAAATAGAGCCATGCATGGTGGCACATTCCTGTAATCCCAGTACTTGAGATGCTGAGGAAGGAGGGTCACCGAGTTCAGCCTGGGCTACATAATGAGTACAAGGCCAGCCTGCTCTGTATAGCTGCAATGGCAAGCAGAAACACCAAAATGATGATCTGGATTTGTAGGCAGATTTATTTATGTCAATGGGCACTGATTGGGATCATTCCCACAATATCAGGCCCTGATCTCTGGTGGTCTAGGGCTTATATGTGATAAGCAAGCAGGAAGTACAGAGGCAGAATGGCTTGTCAGCTGGGGATTGGTTTATGCAATGTGCATCATGGTGACCAGCTGCTTCTATTTTTTTTTTTGCGGTACTGGGGATCGAACTCAGGACCCTGCGCTTGTTAGGCAAGCGCTTATTCCACTGAGCTATATCCCCAGCCCCCTAGCTGCTTCTAAGAGACCAGAAACAACCAGAACTGGAACAGGCACTATTACCTGGGTGACTAAGAAGCTGGAGTATACTGGTGGGGGAGCATTTTCTGTTACATAGCAAGAGCCTGTCTCAGAAGAACCACAAATAGATAAATGAGTAAATAAATTAAAACACAAACACTGAACAATGTGTAAAAGATTAACCAGCCAATTTCATCACTTAATTTTGTGTTTGGTTTTCTTTTCTGAGACAGAGTTTCGCTATGCAGTTCAGTTCAGACTGGCCTTGATTTAACACTGCCTAGCTCAGGCCGAACTCAAATTCATGATGCTCCTCCTGCCTTAGCCTCCTGAGTCACTTAAAAATATAAACTAATTTCAAAATCTAAGGTAAAGTTCCCTGAGAGTGAAGCGAATCTCAGCTCCACACTGCAGGCTCCGTTTCCCCAGGGTGGTGCAGAAGCCAGGCAGGGGCAGAGCCCTGGGGCCCCAGATAGTGCACGGCTGCTCTGTGGGAAGGGAGGCAGCACGGTCATGGAACTCATGGAACGAGCTTTTGTTAGAGAGGAGCTCCCCTCTCTGGTTCCCGAGGCCCCTGTGAAGCGGGCTGTTTTCTCAGCAGAGGTGGGCAGAGATGGGGGAAGGCAGGATGGGCTTGGGGTCCTGATGACCTCTGTTTTGGGTGCTGTTGAAACTTGTTAGGATCCAGGTTTGGCTCAGCCTCATCCCCAGGCACACGCCTGCCCTGAAGCCTTAACCCACCTGGGCTCTGATTTTTCGAGAATGAGCAAGGCTCAGTTCCCTGTGAGGAGGTCTTTGCTCATGATGTTTCCAGCCGGAACTAAGGTCCTGAGATAGGACAGGGGAGATAAAGATAGGTAGAAAGGAGGGAAGGAAACTATAATTTCAACTTTGTGCTTTCAAGAAAACTGCACCTTCACTATACAAAGTTAGCCAAGACTACACAGTGCCTTTTTCAGTCCTAGGCCCGTTTTCCTTCTAGACTGCTCATTCCTAACTTCCTGAGGTTTTTTTTTTTTTTTTCCAGGTTTTGAGACAGAGTCTTGCTGTACAATTCAGGTGGCCCTGAACATACTATGTAGTCTAGGCTGGCCTGGAACTCAACAGGGATCCTCCTGCCTCAGCCTCCCAAATGCTGGGATCACAGGCATGCACCACCATGCCCCACTGAATTTCTGGTAATATATATCCTTTTTCCTTTTATTTCTCAGAAAAATGGCATACCCAGAAGCCTACAGGCAAGCCACCTTCTTTCCCTAAACTGAATTTCTCCCTCCTAACAACACACAGGGCCTTGGGAGGCCCCAAAGAATAGTGGCATTTTCTTTCCAGTGTTCCTCCCTGCAGGCACCTGGGCAGCACACCCCATAAAGGGCGCTTTCAAGGCCTCTCTCCTGTGCCTATGTGGAGAACATTCTTTGATTAGAATGCATTGAGGACACAACGATTTTTTATTTGTTAGAGTTTCTTAAGATAAGGCTTCACTTTACAGCCCGGATTAGCCTTGAATTTACAATCCTCCTGTCTCAGCCCCTTGAGTACTGGGATTACAGACATGTGTGGGGTTACATGTGGAGAAGGATAATCCTTTAATTATCCTTGCTAAAACAGTTGGTACCCACCCATTTGTACTAGCTACGCCCTTGGTTCTCCCTCAATAAAAGCTGACTGAGATTGGTATTCGAGGCTGCAGTCCAAGAGGCTGTAAGCCCCCTGATCCCAGAAGTTTGTCTCTTGTAGTTCTTTTTCCTCTCACTTTTTTATTCATCTGCGGGTACCTCGTTCTTGGGACCTGTTCACCGTGGACAGAAACAGATCATAGACCAACATGCCTGCTGCCAATTTTCTCTCTCAGAGTGCTGCTTTTTTCATTTTTAAGTAACTTTCAACTTGTCTTCAAATAGAGGTAAATATGTGTGTCTGTCTTCTGAGGTTCTGATGGCGGCCTTCGACTGGCCCATGTCTCAGGAGCAAATGATGAACGGAAGCCAGGTGCATCTCCTACTAAAGGTGGTTTCCAAATGATGAACGACTTTCTCACAAACACAAAGTTGTTGACTGTATCTGCAAACAATTCATTTTTCACACTCCCTGGATCCTGCTGCAGCATCCTCAGGCTACGCCACAGAGAATGCATTGGCGGCCATTACACCACTGATGAAGGTCCCTGTCGTCCTGAGGTACCTGTCACTCCATTTATCACAGACAGACGGCTCACACACAGCAGTGTATTGTGCTCTCCCCAGGCTTCGCAGCCTCTTACTCCCCACTTGCCTTGTTCAGTGTACCCTCAGAGCACGGGTGCCACAGCTCTGGGATCTCAGTGTGCCACAACAGTGGACAAATAGATGACTAATTAAATTCTTTGGCTTTGCCTCCAAAGGCCTCCTTCCTCTGCCCCTCATTCTGAAAAGATGTACGTGTGAATGTGTAGTGTCGGCAACATCAGGTAATTGAGATTTGGAGCTAGGAGCAAGGTTGAAACGAGTACCACCACATTGCATCAAGTCTCCGACTTCCAGGGTTTGTGTCAGCTACGTTTCCATTACCATGACAAAATACCTGAAATAACTTGTAAGGAGGCAAGGGTTATTTTGGCTCATGGTTCAGTTTTTCAGTCCATGGTCAGTTGGCCCTATTGCTTTTGGACCTGGAACGTGCAAAGGCTCCACTCCCAGCTCAAAATTTTGCATGTTCGGGGGCCCTGGCCTATTGTGGTCTGAACAGGAGCATGAGGAAGCCCCAGCTACCATCATCACCTCCCGCTGTGAGAGCCCTGGCCCCTGAATTCCTGACTCTTAAAGATACAAGAAGTCCATAAACTGTTCTTCCAGTGTTACAAATCCATACATTCCAAGGACTTCCGTTCTCAGAGAAAGAGCAGTGCTCATTAGGTCCCACATCTCCAAGCTTCAAACACACCACTTGCAATTTAACAGAGTTGATAAAGCCATTTTTCGCCCACTCTTGTGTACTCAGCCCACTGACCTAAGTGATGAGCCACCTGACCTAACGGAAACAAACACTAGATAAAAGATCAATAACTAAAATGGACATCCCAGATCATCCGCCTTGAGAATACCCAAGACCACATAAATTACCTCCAACCCCAGACACCTTCCCCCACCTCTACTGGGGATTGTGTTACATCTGGAGCGAGGGTAGATTTTCTCTATGTAGAAGGAAACTGTAATTTCAACTGCCAATAAAGAATTAGGGATATAAGCTTAGAAATCAGTTAATTGGAAAGAGGAGAGAAATGGGATAGACAGCTACCTTGTTGGAGGAGGGAGGAGGGTAGGGAACCCAGACCCTGTGCTCAAGGGTCTTCATTTCAGTCCCTTTTATCATATGGCAAGAAAAGGATTCTACCCCTTGAGAGTTGTTATAACTTGATTGGCTCTGAGACCCCTGATTTGGGCACGGACCCCCTGTGTTGTCTATATGCAAATTTGGATAAGCTCCTTTTGGCCTTCTTTATTTTTATTTATTTATTTATTTATTTATTTTTTGTCTTTTTGAGACAGGGTCTCGCTACACAGTTCAGGCTGGGCTTGAGCTCACTTTGTAGCTCAGGTTGATCTTGAACTTGCAACTATCCTCCCGCCTCAGCCTCCTGAGTGCTGGGATTACAGGCGTGCACCACCATGCCCGGCTGGGCTTCTTTATGTTGTCAAGGAGATATCTGTGAAATTTAGAGTACAGCCTTAAGGTAAGGCCAAGTTACTAATTAATAAAGGAATACATGTACATTTTAGTGCATAACAAGGTGAGAGATAATAAAATGTACAATGTACTTATATATGGGTGTGCAAGTATATACTTTATATACTACCTGAGTTTTCTGTAACAGAGCCCCCTCCACACTTCATGTCCTTTCCACTTAACTGGAGATGGAGGGGAGCATGCGAGGCCCCAGTGCCTGAAGGAGCCAGGTGAATTATCGGTTCTCGCTGCTTCTCCAAATTGTTCTTTCTAGCAGGAATTTAATTCTTTCCAGCCAGGATTTTCCAGAAACCTCACTAAGGCCCTTATCCTTCCCTGCCTGTCAGCCAGCTTTCCCTACAATTGGACCAGGGCCTCTGACCTTTGTTACATGCCCTGACCTTTTCATTTTTTATTTTGAGATAAGGTCTTGCCAAGTCACTCAGTTCCCCAGGCTGGGCTCAAATTTACAGCCCTTCTGCTCACCCTCCCAGAGTGTATTCCTTTGTGCAATTCTATTGCGAGGGACCAAGAACCTAGCAGGAGCAAGTTGAGGTCCTCATCTTCTCTTTAGGGGAATCTCCCCAGACCACACCAGTGAGAATCCTAGGACACCAGTCTCCCCCTGCAGGCCTTTCCGGGAGGCACAGGACCCACACACAGCTCTCCCACAAGCTATGCACAAGCTAAGGGTGGAGTCCCAGTTCAGCCAGCCTAGCATGTTGCTCCAGGCAGGACCAGAGAGGAAAACCACAGTGTGGTCCAGCACCAAGCCAGGCCCTTGTGGTGCACTCCAGCCCTGGAGAGAGAGCTGTCTGTGCCTAGAGTCGTGTGAGCACTGGGCAGGGAGCCCAGAGCAGACGGGGCGGCGGGAACACTGAGGTAGTGGTCACAGCTCTCCTGAGGACTCGGAGCCTGCTTCCTCCAGTGCTCACTCCCAGGGTGGCAACTTGACAAATGATGTCTCCCAGCCCCTCCTAGGCAACACAGCCCCAATTCCTGCCCCAGCTTCTCTCTAGGCTACTGCGGCTGATCTCTTTGCTCAGCAGCAACAGGCACAGAGGCCTCTCCAGGGTCCCAGCTTGGGTCTGGGAGGCACTCATCAAACTCCATCCAGTGGCAGCTTCAACTGGTTCAAAAACATACAGAGTCTATAAAGTCAGCCGTGGTGGTACACACCTGTATCCCAGCATTCAGGAGCCTGAGGCAGGAGGATCGTTGCGAGCTTGACACCAGTCTGGGCTACATAGCAAGATCCTGTCTCAAAAAACCAAACCAAACAAACTATATATATGGAGAGAGAAAGAGTATCTGCGGAGAGAACTCTGGATTGCACCCACCCCCTAACTAGAGGTCATCATAGTTGCTTCCACAATTCATACCTCTTCAAATAAAAATAAAAATGCTGCCGGGTGTAGTAGTGCACACCTGTAATCCCAGAACTCAGGAGGCTGAGGCAGGAGGATTACCATGAGTTCTAGTCCAGCCTGGGCTATACAAGCGAGTTCAGAGCCAGCCTGCACTACATAGCAAGACCCTGATATTAGACCCTGTCTCAAAAAAAAAAAAAAAAAAGAAGAAGAAAAGAAAAGAAAAAAACTGCTGAATCTCTTCTGTAGGCCAGAGACACTGCCTATCACACCCAGCAATGCCTAGGTCAGAGGCAAGCACATTTATGAAGTCACTCTGCCCCACCCCCAGTGGCAGCTCACTCACTCAGCACAGTGTTGCTGCTAGACCCTGTGAACTCGTGCCTAGCTCCCCCGAGAGGAGATGGTCTCTATGGGGTTTGTTTGCTTTTTTTTTTTTTTTTTTTGGCTTTTTGAGACAGGGTCTCCGTTATGCAGCTCAGGCTGGCGTTGAGCTCACTTTGTAGCCCAGGCTGGCCTCAAACTTACAATACAATGATCCTCCTGCCTCAGTCTCCCAAGTGCTGGGATTAGAGCCGTGCACCACTACGCCTGGCTGCATCTCCCAACGTTTAGAGAAGTTGACCATGGTTGTGCCTGAGGGCTCATTTTCACTTCCCTTTCTGGGAACTACCTTAGTTCAGACCCCTCTCTGAGTTTCTCGTTGCTGCACCAAGTGGAGTGGCTTAAAACAACACAAACATGTTATCTCACAGCTCCAGAAGTCGGAAAGTCAGCACAGGTCTCTTCCGGCTGGGGCCGGCGGGCAGTACTGCTTCTTGGAGGTTCCCCTGAGACTCCACTCCTTTCTGGCTTCAGACGCTGCCAGCTCCCTGGCTCCAGGCTCCGTTCATCTCTCCCAGCAGAATGAACCCACTACTCTCAGCGCTGAAGTCTTCTTTGGAGAAGCAGAGTTCCCCTGGGATCCAGTTTGCAGGGAGTCTGAGAAACTCTTCTAAATAAACTACACAATCACTTCCTCCTAACAAAGCCATTCGCGCCCACTCAGGTAACTCTGCCAAACGCAGCTCTTGCATGACAAGGTTCATCTCAACCTCCATCCCCAGCTTGGGGGACAAGGCTGGGGAGCCAGAGGGACCCGGCCAGTAGACAGTCATCCCGAGTACCTCCATGGGTACCCCGACTCCCGCCAGCCCAGCAGTGAAGGGTGTGGTCCCTACCGCCCCGAGGCCACCAGCTGGTAGCTGCAGAATGGGAGGTGCTTGGGAGCCTGCTTTCCCCACCCCATCTGAAGCTACTATTCGCTGCTTGCATCTGTCCAGGCTCTGAGGCCAGATGGCTCCTACCTCACTGGTATCTTTATGAGAATTAGATAATGATGACACTTCCTGGCTGTCCCACAGGCCAAGGTCAGGACTAGGCCCTTTGGTATAGTCCACATGGCCCCTAGTGACCCAAGCCAGGTGCCCTCCTACAGGGGCCAGGCATCTTAGCTGTCTCCTTCCCTGGCCTACAGAGTTCTTGATGTCACCTCGCTGCAAGCCAGGCCAGGAAGGAGAAGGCTGTGGTGTCTCCCAGGGCCTCCAGGCTTCTCTGTAGAGCATCCCGGCTTGCAGTGCAAGGGCTGGCACTGGGGTTGGTGCTGCTTGGGTCACCTTTGCAGGAGTGTCACTAGTGCCCCTCCAGGGACCTTACCTGGTCAAAGTGACCTGTCTAGGTGCAGGGACTCCTGCACGGTGCCTCCGTCTGGGGCTCTCAGGCTGCATCTTCTCCAACCACGCCAATCCTTGTTCTGTTGGTCTGGCCCAAGCCAAGGCTCCTAGAACCTCTGACCTGGGTAGAAGGGGGTGGAATCCCTGAGGTGTCCCCTTTCTGCTTCCTTTGGCCTAAAGCAACAGTGGCGCTCCAGCCCTTGGCCTCCCTGGAGGTCCCCTACAGGGTCTGTCCCTGTGATGTGCCTTGGCCGCTGTCCTCCAAAGCCCACATTATACCTCCTCCAAGAAGCCTCCCAGGCCTGCTGGTTCCTGGCTCTGAGTTCACAGGGTAGGCTTTCTAGCAAAAAGGGCAGCTCCAGGGATTATCATGAAGGCAGGTTGGGGCCACAACACCCTCAGGGGCCTCTTAAACCCACTCAGAGGTGAGTAGCATCATGAGGGTACTAAACCTTGCTGCCTGCCCCCTGGCACTGCCTCTGTATGCTGGGCCTTCACCTCCATCCCTTATCAGCCTGGAAGTGGGCTCTTGCTAAGCCCTTAGCTCACTCAGAACCCAGAAATAGTCAAATTGGTTTCATTTCAGATCAAATGAAAAATAAAGGAAATTAAGTCAGGAGTGGCCCGTAATCCCAGCACTTGGGAGGCTGAGGCAGGAGGATCATTGTGCATTTGAGACAAGACTGGGCTACAAACTGAGCTCAAGGCCAGTCTGAACTGCATAGCGAGACCTTGTCTGAAAAAGAAAAAAAAAAAAAAAAAAAGAAAAGAAAAGAAAATAGATGAACCAAGTTCAGAGCTGGGTCATGTCACATGTTTTCTGAGAAAACAATGTTATTCAAAACTGGTAAACTCCCGGAAAGGGTGATGGGTGTGGGAAAGGCAACCACCCAGATGCTATTTCCTGGTCCTGGCCACCAGACAGAGAAGAGCAGAGCTGCCTCCTTGCCCGGGTAAGTGTGAGGGCTCAGGCACAGGGCATTCAGGAATCAGAACCAGCCCCCAGGTGTGGGGCTTCCACAGATGGCTCATTATTGGGAGGGGACATGGGCTCCCAATCGGGGAGCCCATGGGCTCTCCAGAGAATGACTAGGGCTCTGGAGAGGGAAGTTCAGGCTGGGGAGGGTTCTCAGCCAAGGGGAGGCCTACCAGGGGAGGCAGCAGCAGTCTTTGCAGGTAAGAATCAGATCTTGCTTCTAGAAAAGGCAGCAGGACCATGGGGTGAAGGAGGGTTAGCCACAGGGTGTCACTGCATAGAAGGTGAGACTTTGACAGGGCTGAGGCCCGGGCACTGGGGAGAGAGGGCAGAGAGCAGACCCACTCAGGGGGCCCCAGCCCATCAGGCTTCTTCCTTGGCAGCTCTCAGGACCCTTGGGTGTTTCAGGACTCCACAGAGGAGTGAGGTGGGGGTCAGGAGCCAGGCAGCGCAGGAAATCAGCTGGGGATAAGTGGGGTGGGGAGATTTCCTCTGAGGACGGAGCAGGAAGAGAGGAGGGGAAAGGGGCCCAGCCTGCGGTGCTCGCTGTGGAGGGAGCTGCAGCCCGTAGGAAGGGACAGTAGTCCTCCCAGAGGACACAATTTTCCAAGGTGGGTCAGGAGATGAGAAGCCAAGAAGCCCTAGGAGACTCGCAGGCTGGCACCAAAGGAAGCAGTCACCATCCCACAGGCCACAGGGACCCTGGGAATAGTCAGCCCAGGCTGTGGCTTGAAGGCGAGGTGACAGGAGTTGGCCTTCCACCTGCTCATTGCAGCAGGAGGCCCTGTCCTGGACTCCCTCTCCTGCTCCAGGCTTGTGCAGCTGCTTCTGCAGTTGGAACCATCAGGAAGCCTCAGGGTGGGGCAGGGGCTTGCAGGTAGAGGGCAGTCTTGGTAATCAACCCTGGTCCAATGCAGCTGGTGCAGGGGCCCTGAGGCTGGGGAGGGGCTCGGGCAAGGCAAGAAGCACAGGGGGAATGCCCAGTCCTCGGTCCTGAGCCCCTTCCCCAGCCTGCAGAGGCAGCCCTGAATCCGCAGAACTGAGGCACAGTGTTCTGTGGATGCGTGTGTGGTGGGCTGCACCAGCTGTGGGCTCCCTGGCTATCCCCATTGCCTCCTGGTCAGGTGGTCCCTCCAGGGGTGATTCTTGAGGTTGGAACATACCATGATTCGGGGCTCCAGGGCTTGCAGGGAGAGAGGGTAAGGGACAGAAGATGACTTGGGCTTTCCTCCCAGAAGGAGAGGGAAGCTCGCAGCCAAGAAGATGGGTCAGGGATTGTCTGCCATGAGTCTTTCTGCGGTAAGAGTCAAAGTCCTCACCTTACAGCAGCTAGGTGGGCCACATTCACCTGCCAGCTCCTGAGGACAAGAGCAGAACTCTGGACACATCTCCAGCTGTCTGGATGGAGCCAGGCTGAGAAAAGACCTCAGTGGCTTATGAGGTCATTTGTTCCCCGTAAAGCCGAACCTCTAGGACACCTGATATGGGAGTGTCCCTAACCTCAGCCCTGAAGCTTTCAGGAAACTGGAAGGATCTGTTGGCTTCCATCTCCTGGTGCAGGAGCAGTGCTAGGGAGTCAGAAAAAACTGGTCCCTCAACCCTTGAACCCCTCTGGGGCCTCCTGGCTCTCACTGAGTGCTCCTGAGACTGCTCTGACCACCTCCACGTGTCCCCCAGGTTCCCACCATCCCAGGTGGAGGTTGTGGCCCCTCACCTGTGGGAAGCTGGGCTCAACAGGGCTAGGTCACTGCAGTGAGGGCACCAGCTGGTCACTGTAGTGGGGAGAGGAGTTAAGGTCTGGCTGGGTTCTTTCCTTCTGCCTGGGGTCACTGTGTTTTTCTCTGATCTTGCCCCAGTGTCCTCTGGGATCTGAGCTTAGCCTCCTTCATGTCCACAGTGTGTAGGATGGGCATGGGCTCCCCAAGGTCACCTGGCACATTCTTTCCCCATCCAGATGGCACCTGAAATTTCTGTGGAACTCATATTCTTGGGACCTGTCGTGTGGCTCATTGCGGCAGGGGTGACTGTGCTTATCATGGGTGCTGGTGCCTATCTGGTGGTACAGGCTGCCAAGAAGGTACAAGGGCAGGGCAGGGCTGGGGGAACAGAGTGCAGGGTCAGAATGCACATGATGCTGTGAAGCCTGGGAAAGGCCAGGGCAGCCTGTGAGCTTGGGAGACCCAGCCCCTCACTCTCCTCTAACACGCCCCTCTCTTCCAGTGCAATATGAAGAACAGCAATAAAAAGGACTAAGAAGATCCTATCGTGGCTCTAGGAGAGGGGAAGGCCACCCTTGCAATTCAATAACAACAATGTAAATTTAGGGGCCAAAATAAATAAAAAATATGATTTTCTACTGTGTGCCTGACTGTTTTCTAGGACCAGGCTCTGAATTCCAGCATTCTGGGCCCTTCAAGACTTGTCTCTAAGCCAGATGTGGTGGCAAAGGCCTGTTACCTAATTTAGTGAAGTAACAAGACCCTGTCTCAGAGAGAAACAGAAAAAGGAAGAAACAAAGAAGGAAGGAAGGAAGGAAGAAAGAGAGACAGGAAGGAAGGAAGGGAGGAAGGAAGGAAGGAAAGAAGGAAGGAAGGAAGGAAAAGGAAGAAATAGAAAGGAAGGAAAGAAAGAAAGAGAAAAGAAGAAAAGGCCTGGGATATAGCTCAGTGTGATAGCCTTGTGTTTAATCCCCAGGATGGCGAGTTGGGGTGGGAGAAAGGATAAAAAGAAAAAAAGAAAGTCAGGCACTGTCATTAGCTAGGTAGGTCGCCAAGGTGTCCCCCTCCTGTTGCTCTTGTCCTGAAAGGAGGCAGCTCTCACTTGGCCCCAGTGCCCTGCAGGGGCTGCGGGAAAGTTCAGTGGGCAGCCTTGGACCGGACCAGTTCTCCCCTTGCTTGTGGTTCTCAAGAATAATGGTAAAACGTGCTGGGAAGGCCACATCCTGAGGGGGAAGCACCTGAGACAGCGTGGCCCTGCGCCAGCCTCTCCAGCAGAAGTGACAGGAAGGAGCTGCAGGGACAGCCTGGGCGCTCTTCCTTCCTCCCTGGGAAGCAGACTTGGGAGCTTTGGCCAGTACTCATGTGGCCCCTGAGGCACAGAAAACAGGACAGGCTACCTTCAGGCTCCCTCCACGGCGGTATGATGGGTACAGCAGCAGAGTCCACCCAGCCACACAGCTTCCCGAGCTGGGCAGGGAGGCAGCTCAGTTGTCCCTGCTGCCACTTGTAAGTAATGAGCTGCTTCAGGCTCCTTGCAGTGTGTGGTCTCTGGATGCAGGCACTGGGGACACTGCGGCGGTGGGCCAAAGCACTGGTGTGGTAGGATGGAAGAAATAAACGATTGGTAGAAAGGGAACAAAGAAATAACTAAAAATTGTACTTTTAAGAAGACTGTAAGACAGGCACGGTGGTGCCTGCCTGTAATCCTAGGACTCAGGCGGCTGAGGCAGGAGGATTGTTGTGAGTTTGAGAACAGCCTGGGCTACATAATGAGACCCTGTTTCAAAGGAAATAAAGGAAAAGAGAAAGAAGACTGCAACTTCCAGGACTCAGCTGAGGTCAGCCAAGATGATCCGTATCAGCATTCTCTTGGGTAAGTTTAGGCCCTCTCCCTTCCAGACCAATCACACCCCAAATTCCTCAGGAATATTGAAAGTTGATAAATTGATTTAATTGAGAAAATAAAAACCAGGACCTTTATCCTATGAGAAAGGAACAAGTTGAGAGAATCCAGAGTATACCTAGGGGCCAGGGATATAGCTCAGTGGAATAGTGCTTGCCTAGCAAGCGCAGGGTCCTGAGTTCGATCCCCGGTACCGCCAAAAAAAACAAAAACAAAAACAAAAAAAAAAACAGAGTATACCTAAATTATCCATATAAAAATAAAATAAAACTGAGTGCATGTCTCTAATATGGGCCAGTACCCTTCTGAGGTTGGGACCACCTTTTCCTGAGGTTTCCACCTCTCAAGAGGAACATAAATGCTCCTAGTTCCAGGAATGAATCATCTCTCTGTCTTCAGAGCCCACATTCTATTTTTTTGAGTGTGTACCTTTTAATTTGTGCCTAATAAAACTCTCTGAGCCTCTTCCTGCCTAGTTCTGAAAATTCTTTCTCCTCAATCAGAGTTAGAAAATCTGCAAACTTATTCTATGAGAATGATGGCTTAGGTTCCTTAGCACAGGGTCAGGAACCTCCTCGGACTTGGTTCATTGACTCCTGGACTCCTGTCCCTGGTGGCTAGCATCGAGGCGATCTCTACTGTCCCCCTCTAAGCCTGGTTCCGAGTGACTCTGCCTCCCACAGCCTGTCTCCAGGAGGCCGCAGCCTTTCTGCCGGGCCCTCCCAGGATTCCCAAGTCTCCCAGCCTGCCCTTTGCTGACACTGTGCCGTCCAGCGAGGACAGGGGCGCCACCTTCCCATCGGGACCTCTTTCCCAGCCTTCCCTATTTTTCTTTACTCCTCAAATTTTGTCTGAGGATCTGAAAAGGCCACGTCTGTTCTTAAAGCCCCCAGTCCTCAGGCTGCTGTCCAACCTCTTCCACACGGCAGACAGGCTAGTCCAGACCCCTGCCCGGGTTCTGTTCCCAGCCTGGATCCCCACATCTCACCCACCACCCACTGACCTGTACTTAACCGAGAGCCCAGCTTGGTCCTCCCCCTGGAGAATGCCCCAGACTGCTGGAGTCCCTAACTGGGGCACACCACGGCGCTGGAGTGAGACCCAGCAAGGCCCCATTGGAGCTTCTCTCACGAGAGGATCAGCTGCCACGGCCTGGACTCAGTGGAAACTCTAAGGTGCTGGAAGGGGTGGGGGGGAACAGCTTCCTAGCGCTCAGGTGAGCCCTCAGGGAGGCTGCTGTTTGCCTGGGGAAGCAGGTTGGCTCCGTAGCAGCAGGGTGTGCACAGGATGGTGTTCGGTGGATGGTTGGCTTTCTCCAGTTGGTCCTGAGCTAGAAGTAGTGCACATCTGTAATCCCCACACTTTGGTAGGCTGAGGCACAACTGCAAGCTTGAGACCAGCTAGGGCAACATAGTGACTCAGTTAGACGCTATCTCAAAAAGAAAAGAAAAGGAAAGGAAAGGAAAGGAAAGGAAAGGAAAGGAAAGGAAAGGAAAGGAAAGGAAAGGAAAGGAAAGGAAAGGAAAGAAAAGAAAACAGCATGGGAATGCAGCTCGGTGCAAAGGCCCTGGGTTCAATCCCCAGGACCAATGAAAGAGTGAGCGAATGAATGAATGAATGAAACCGTCAGTCCTACTTTATTTCAAAAATATGGATAAAGGAACTGAGTGATGTGTGCCCTCATCTGCCACTTATACAAGAGACTTGGGCAAAAATTTCAAGCTATATTTATGTTAGGATTGAAAATAAATTCTGAGGAAGGAGAGCCATCTCTCACGCATGTGCATATGGGCCCGGACTCATGGCAATTTTTCTTTTGTTTTGGTTTTGTCTTTTTGAGACAGGGGCTCACTATGCAGTTCAAGGTGGCCCTGAGCTCATTTTGTAGCCCAGGCTGGCCTCGAACTCACAACAATCACAACAATCCTCCTGCCTCAGCCTCCTGAGTGCTGGGATTACAGGTGTGCACCACCACAGCCCGCGTTATGGCAATTTGTAATTCAAGTCTAACCACATAGCTTCCTCACCCATAGAAGGCCAGGATTTCCCAATGTTTAAAATATTAGGTTGAGCCAGGCATGGTTTCACATACCAGTAATCCCAGTATTTAGAAGACTAAGGCAGGAGGATTGCCAAGAGTCTGAGGCCAGCCTGGGCTACATAGTGAGACCCCTTTCTCAAATGAAACCAATAAATAAATAATTTTAAAAATTTAAGAGCATGTACAGTGTATGAAAACCTTACATGATGGAACCACAGAAAAGGCCAGCGTTAATATAAAGCATAGCAATGACTTTTTTCAAGTACTATGCTTCATAATTAGCCTCAAGGTAGCCAGGTATGGTGGCTCATGCCTCTGAGTCCCAGCACTTGGGAAGCTGAGGCAGGCAGATTGCCATGAGTTTGAGCCTGAGCTCTGTAAGGAGTTCAAGGTAAGCTTGGACTACATAGCAAGAACCTGTCTCAAAACAAAACAAAACAACAACACACACAATTAGACTAATGACTGACAAATAGTTTAAATAATTAGAGATTTTAATGTAAAAAGTTCTGAAAGTATACAGCTAATACATGTCTAAAATAAAAAACAAGGGCATATTTTACTTTTACTTTCTGTTATTTAAAATTAGTGATGCTGGGCATGGTGGCGCATGGCTGTAATCCCAGCACTTGGGAGGCTGAGCCAGGAGGATCGTTGCAAAATTTGAGATAAGCCTAGGCTACAAAGTGAGCTCGAGGCCAGTCTGAACTGCATAGTGAGACCCTGTCTCAAAAAAACCAAAAATAAACAAATAAATAAATAAACAATAAAATTAATGATGTGGAAAAATGTGATTATGGGTGTTCGTACCATTGACAGGGCCTTGTTTTGAGACAGTGTTTTACTGTGGTCCAATATAGCCTTAAACGTGCTGTGCAGCCCAGGATAGCTCAAACTATGATCCTCTTATCTCAGCCTCCTGAGTCTAGGATTACTGAGATTACACCATGACCAACTTTCATTGCCACTTTGTGTGTGTGTGTGTGTGTGTGTGTGTCTGGGGATGACATCCACAGCCTTGTGTAAGCTAGGCAAGCATTCTACCACTGAGCTACACCCCTACGCCCACTATATGCCACTTTTTTGACCACACATTTCTTCTTCCTCCTCCTTCTCTTTCCCTTCCTCTTTTTTTGGCGGGTGTCAGTCTTTTTTGAGACGGGGTCTAACTGTGCAGTTCAGGCTGGCCTTGAGCTCACTTTGTAGCTCAGGCTGGTCTCAAATTCACAATGATCCTCTTGCCTCAGCCTCCCAAGTGCTGGGATTACAGGCATGTACCAAGCCCAGTGACTTGCTCTTGTGTTTGGTTTTGGTTGGTTTTTGAAATGGTCTGGCTGTGAAGGCAGGCCAGTCTGGAATTCACTGTGTAGCACATGCTGCTCTTGAACTCACAATCCTCCTGCCTCAACTTACCCAGTTCAGCACGCTTCTCACCTTTTTCTTTTTTGATTGGGATTTAATTAAACCATAAAACTCACCAGTTTAGAGTGCACAGCCACAGCTCCTCTTTCCTTTGTTAACAGGCCACACTGGCCTCTCTCAGCTCAGCTCAGACCGAAGCTCCTCCCCATTTTCTCTTCTGTCTCAATTTAAAACTTTGCTTTCATTCTTGTACTTCTTGATCTGTTTTTCAGTTTCTATTATCACCACTCAAAGAGTAGAATGCAAGAACTAAAATAGGTAGAAAGGTGACAAGAAAAGTTGTAATTTTACAATTGTACTTTTGCCAAGCGTGGTGGCACACACTTGTAATCCCAGCATCTGGGAGACTGAGGCAGGGGATCACCACAAGTTCAAGGCCAGCCTGGGCTACATGGTGAGGCCCTGTCCAAAAACATACATAAATACATACATACATACATACATACATACATATGTAAATAAGCGAATAAATAAGAAAACGTTGACTTTTAAGAAAACTGCAGGTTTTGGACATCAAGCTGTTCTTACCTATATTTCATAGCTTTGCTTCCTGGGCTGTTTTATGCTCTCTAGGTGTTTTTTTCTTTGTTTGTTTGGTTGGTTTTTGGTTTGGGGTTTTTTTGTTTGGGTTTTTTGTCTTGTTTTGTTTGTTTGAGGCAGGGTTTTGCTCTGCTGCTCAGGGTGGTCTTGAACTCACTTTGTAGCCCAGGCTGGTCTCTAACTTGCAGTGATCCTCCTGCCTCAGCCTCCCCAGTGCTGAGATTACAGGTATGTGCTGCCACACCCTGCTCTCCAGGCTTGGTGGTCTGTTTCTGCTAGGCCTATCACCCTCAAACCCCTTAAAGGTATTGTAAACCCATAAATTCTCCTAGTTGATAAGACAAAGAGCAACAATCTGGTTTTTAAATGAAGTAACAGATTCAAAGGATTCAAATAATGCTTTTAGGAAAAATATCTTAGACCACTCACCTTAAAGGATACCTCCAAGGACACATAAATATATCTTTAACTCCAAACCATAGTGTGCCTCTCTGTTTTGCCATGTGCACTTCCTTAGCTCTGCCTAATGAAACTTGTCTATGCCTATCACTGGTGCATCTCGAAATTCTTTTTCTGTGGCCAGAGCCAAGAACCTCCTCAGAGGGCAGAGTCCTGGTCTCCATCTCCTTTGTGGGAAACTCTGTGGGCCCTGCCTAGGGTGCAAAGCCCCCTGTGTACTGTACCATCTCTTGCAGACACTTCCTAAAAAATGAAATAAAAGAGAGTCTGTTCCTTCAAGGAAAAGAAAGACAGTATTTGTTGCCAATGAGGAAACTCTAGCTTTTAAGCAAAGGTTAAAATTTTGGAAAATTTTTATCTGCTACCATTGGTCTCACAGCTTCCTGACACTTTTAAGAAATTTCTGATGAGATCGATGGCAATGTTTGTGAGGGTTACATAATTTTATTGTATAATAGGATGTGTTGACATTCGTAAGATCTCCATTAATCAAGGAATTCATATTTTCTAGAAGACCAACGAATGGTGTTACAAAACCACATGTGGATAAAGTTCAAAATAGGCCAATAGATTTTAATAAAATAGGAAAAAAAAAAAGCCCCCTGATGTCATTTTAGATTCCACACTGCAGCTACCACCTGTGGTCTGGCTGTGGCACAGGCCTGTACTCTCAGCACTCTAGGAGGCTGAGAGGGGGCGGGTGGGCATGGGGGGCTGGAGTTCAACCCAGAGCCCCCAAGTGTCCCAGGAAAGCACTACCCAGAGCCGTCCCTGTCCGCAGCACTCTCGGCTGCCAGAGGGATGACAAGTACTTTGCGGCGATGCGTGGGCGGCTGGACCAGCAGGCAGAGCTGGACCAATAGAGGAAGGCTGGACTAATGGGCAAGGGTTGCACCAAGGGTGAGAGCTGCTATGTTGTCGAGGATGCTGGGTGGAAAAATCCAGTGGCTTCAGTGAACAGGGACATACATGCCCTCTGCTCACTCAGTGAAGCACCGGTAACAAGAACTTTAGACAAATGCTTCAGCTTCCTCCGCAGGGAGCTAGAATGAAATACCACGCGACGCCTAGCGATCTCAGTTACCCCACACCCACTTCCCCAGGGAGGCGGAACCCCGCCCAGACCGTGGATCCTACCCTCTGGTTCCGCAGATGCTCCGCCCCTCTGCAACGATAGCCAATCCTGTACTGTCTCCGCCATCTTCTCAGTTTATGGCTCCGCCCTGCACGCTGATTGGTCGGGCCGTCAGCTCAGCTCCGCGCTCAAAAAATCCGGAGAAGCGAAGTCCATAGGAATGGATCCCTGCGGCCCTGCTGCGCGTGCTTGACCTGTGACACGCCTCCCCCCCCCCCCAGTTTGAGCAGACAGCCGGACCCGAGCCTGGCAGCCCCTTGAAAGGCCGAGGGGCCCGCCGAGGCCTCGCTGCGGTCGGTTAGGACGGCCCCGGTGGCCGGCGAGGCCCCTGAGCGGACGGCCGCCCTCTGTCCGGTCTCCCGGCCTGGTGCTAGAGGGTCCCCGTCTCCGCCCGGGCGCGGGCCACCTCCCGGGAGTGCCGGCCGCCCAGGATTCACCTCTTTTCCTGGCTGTCCGTCCCGTCCGCCTAATCCCAAACAACCTGACACCCCCAAATCGGGGAGCCCCACACTTAAGTGCCTGCCTTTCCGTGACCACGTCCGGCCCCCCCCCACCAAGCGCCCATCCATTACCCGCTTCCCGCTCCTCTGGTCTTTGCACCCCTGGTTCGTGCGAGCGGCAGACGCCAAGCGGCCTAGCCAGGAGGTGGTGGCGTTGGTGGGAGAGGAACGGGAGGCCGGGGCCCTCTGGGGACAGTCACATTGGGTAAAGGGAGAGAACAAGGTTCTGAGCCATGGTGCTTAGGGGAAAGAAGCGCCCTAACTGCAGTTCTCACTTTGGGGACGCTCTGCCCTGCATACACAGTACAGTTCTACACCTTGTTTTGTGGAGTGGGGAGAGTCCCAGCTGTGTTCTTGTGGCGCTATGCCTGGCACCCCTAAGTGTCACATCATCACATGAGCAGCCCGACCAGCTCTTCGTGCACACCCTGCGCAGCCATAGGAGGAGCAGCTGTCCTAATCCGCTGACCTGTGGAAACCACTACGTTACCTTTCTTGACAACCTCTGCCAAATTCTCCACAATTCCCACTGCATAAGTGAAGCCAGCCCAGAGAGTAAAACATTTGTCCTGGTGGCTGAGGACACAGGTATGGGTGGACACTGATATCTCTGGTGCATCGGAAAGTAATTCTGTTGACCCCCCGCAAGGTGCCAGGGGAGTCCCAGGCTTCTAAAACCTCACCAAAAAAGGATTGGGATGTGTACTATCTTCGTATGGCTACCATAAGAAATTACCATAAATTTAGTGGCTTAAAACAATGTCACTAGTGCTGGGGATATAGTTTGCCCTACCTGGCAAACTTGAGACCCTGAGTTTGATTCCTGGTACCAAAAAAGAAAATAGTTAAAAAAAAAAAAAGAAGTAATTAGCCAGGTATGGTAGTGAATGCTTTGTAATCCCAGCACTCAGGAGGCTGAGGCAGGAGGATCACCGTGAATTCCAGGCTAGCCTAGGCTACAAAGTGAGATCAAGGCCATCCTGAACTGCATAGTGAAACCCTGTCTCAAAAAGACAAAAAGAGTAACTATTTTTTAGTTAATATTTTTATTGGTACATGTTTGCAGTACATAGTGATAACATTCCTTGTGGGGAGTTGGTACGTGTGCATAACACATTTTAATTATTAACCTCCACACACAACATAACTTTATTATCTTATCATTTTAGAGGTCAGAGGTCATGGGGTTATAATGGACTGCCTTCCTTCCAGAGGCTTAGAGAGAATTGTGTCCTGGCCCCTTGTACAAGCAACCTGTACTCCTTGGCTTGTGATCTCTTTCCTCCATCTTCAAAGCCCCCTATACTGGAAACTGCTTCCATTGTTACACCTATCTCCTGGCTTCTCTCCGTCTTTCAGAGTCTTCTGCGTCCGCTTCCACTATTTCCACTGTGTGTGTGTGTGTGTGTGCACGCACACGCACGCGCGGGCTTATGCATGCACATGTGTGGTGGTGGTTGTACTAGGAATTCAACCTAGGGCTTCACACATGCTAGACGAGCACTCTACCTACACCCCTGACCTACACCTGTAGCCCTCCTCCTTCTGTTTTTGAGGACCTCAGTGATTACAGTGGATCCCCCAGGATAATCTCCTGGGGAGCAACTTTAATAGTCTACAACCTTAATTCCCTTTTACTCAATAAGACAACATCTTCACAGGTTCCAGGGAGTAGGATCTGGACATTGTTTGGGACCATTATTCTGCCTTCCCTAAGACCTAATAGTGTACAACTCCGGCCCGTGATTAACATTGTGCGACACTGGGTCTTGAGTCTACACTGAGCCATCTTTATGCATTTGGGTCTCCTTGGTCATGGCCAGCACCGTGAGAGCTGGTTAGGGCAAGTGGGTGACTGGAATCTCAGAGCAGTAGCAAGTCACCGACTGCAGAGTGGGGAGAGAATATAGACTAAATGACATAAGGAAACTGTTAAGGCTTTTGACCTTTTCAATTCATTTCCCGGACTCAGGTCACTTATATGCTGGATATGGCAGGGGGGCTAGGGAGGAGGGCCACCCTGTTCCTCTGTCTCTCACCATGCCGCCTCGGAGTTTCTCTGGGTCACTTCTTTCTTTCTTTCCTGTTGTGTCTATAGTTTTAAGCAAAGATTTTTGTTTTTAGGAGTTTTGTTTGTTTGTTTATTTTGTTTTTTTAGCGACAAGGACTCACTATGTAGTCTAGACTGGTCTTGAACTGACAGCAATCCTCCCTGCCTCAGCCTCCTGAGTGCTGTGATTAAAGGCGTGCACCACTATGCCTGGGTATAGTAAACAAAGATTTTTTTTTTTTTTTTGGTCTTTTTGAGACACGGTCTCACTATGCAGCTCAGGCTGGCCTTGAGTTCACTTTGTAGCCCAGGCTGGTCTCGAACTCACCGTGATCTTCCTATGTCAGCCTCCTGAGTGCTGGGATTAGAAGACACCATTTGAAATTGAGGACCAGGTTACATAAAGTTAGTAAGTATTCAGCAGACATGACAGGAGTGAAGTAGAAGGAGGGAGAGTGGCGAGCGAAGGTACATAGGACAGGGCAAAGCTCTGATAGTCCTTTTTGGAAAAGATCCCTAGTTGTTTATTCTAGAAAAAATAATACTTGCTAAATTTTATTGAGCTTTTCTCTCTTTCTTTCTTTTTTGTTCTTGTCTTTTTGAAACAGGGTTTCACTACGATTTAAGCTGGCCTTGAACTTACTCTGTAGCTCAGGCTGGCTTCAAACTCCGAGTGATCCTCCTGCCTCAGCCTCCCAAATTCTGGGATTACAGTCATGTACCACCACGCCAGTTGGACTTTGTAATACTTTTTTGTAAAGTCAAATATAAGTATCTTTTTAAAAAAGTCTTGCCAGGGTAAACTTTGTTTGTTTGTTTGTTCGAGACAAGGCCTCACTTATGTAGTTTAGGCAGGGCTGGACTCACTATGTAGCCCAGGCTGGCTTCAAACTCCCAGTGATCCTCCTGCTTCAGCCTCCCAAGTGCTGGGATTACAGGCGTTCACCACCACCCCCGACTGTAAACAGTTTAAGAACACTTTTTCTTTTTTTTTGCTTTGGGAAAAACATCCATTTAGTGTATCTGAAAACCTGTTCATTTTAAGGAACAGCATCTCCATCTTGTGGTCATATAGGGTAATGTTGCTTAAGATTTAAGCAGAGCATAACACTAATTTTATTACAAAGGCCCAGAAACGTGAGTCTGAGACCCACGTTTATTTTTAGAACATTTCTATTGATGAATTATTAATTTTAATTTTATGAGTTCTATTATATTAAAAATGAGTACTTAACAGGAAAAAAATCACAAAAATAAAGTATTGTATTTTTAATATTTATTGAGTGTTTATTTAAAAAAGCATCAACTGGGCGTGGTGGTGCATGCCTGTAATCCCAGTATTCGGGAGGCTGAGGCAGGAAGATCATTGTGAGTTCAAGACCAGCCTGGACTATAAAGTGAGCTCAAGGCCAGCCTGAACTGCAGAGCGAGACCCTGTCTCATAAAGACAAAAAATAAAAAAGGTCTAAAAAGGAACAACAGAATATTTTAGAATATTTTATTTATTTATTTTTTGGTCTTTTTGAGGCAGGGTCTCACTGTGCAGTTCAGGCTGGACTTGAGCTCACTTAAAGCCCAGGCTGGTCTCAAACTTGCAAGATCCTCCTGCCTCAGCCTCCTGAGTCCTGGGATTACAGGCGTGCGCCACCATGCCTGGCCCAGTTTGTCTTTCTTTGCCATATATGAGGCCACTGTTATATCTTTCTGAAGTCCAAAGATTGTATTATACAATTCTCTGTTTTGAAACTGCAACATTTCGTTTGGAATTTCTGCTTTCCTCCTGTGTACAGTTCCTGTGCTGGTCAGTTTGTGCTCCCTTAGCAAATGTAACACCAACTGGAAACAAACCAACTGCTGAATCTCACATTCTGATTAGTCTGGGAGTCAGTAGCAACAAGTCTGGGTTATATAAGTGAGTTCAAGGCCAGCCTGCACTACATAGTGCGACCCTACCTCAAAAAGAAAAAAAAAATCAAAAGAAAACTTTAAAATTCTCCTATTGTGCATCCGGAAGCCCCTAGTATAGACTGAATTGTGTTTTGGCCTGTAATCCTAGCACTCCAGGAGGTGGAGGAAGGAGAATTGCAAGTTCAGGCCCAGCCTGGGCAATTCAGTGATTTAGTGAGATCTTTGTCTCAGGGCCGACTAGTCCTGCTCACAGCCTGCAAAGACAGCATCCAGGTGGCTGCAGCCAAGTGCAAAGAGGTGCACTTGACCCTAGAAGAAAATTAAACATAATAAAAATCATGGGGATGTAGTTCAGTATGGAGGCTCTAGGTTTAGACTCCAGTGCCACACACACACACACACACACACACACACACAGAACAGAACAGAAAGAAAACAGGAAATACACTTATTTTAAAGCCCATGAGGAAAACGTATGTAAGAAATAGTAACATAATAATAATAGTAGTTTGTGGTGGAATACTGAGCTTGGGGAGACTTGCTATTTTAATTTTAATTTGTTTTATATTATCCCTTTCAATATAATAATTAAAAATTTCAACACATTCCACCTCTGCCATTGCCTGCAGCAATGTGCACGACCTATTCATTGTGTAAGACTTTGATTTCCAACTGTAAACCGTGGGATGGCCCTGCTAAGTCTTTTCTGAGAGCTGGCTCCACGTCCCTGTCATGCCAGGTCTCCTGTGGGGCAGAACGCGGCACGGGTGGAGCGAGGCCTGGCTTCTCTGGAGCAGGGTGGGTGGTCCTCAGGAGCCTATGGACTGTGCCCGAGGGGTCTCGCCTCCCAGGAGGCCTCTGCCTGTGCTCAGCGGTTGTGTGTGGTGTTTCAGTCACAGGATGCACTCAGGGAACAAGACACCCTGGCTGCTATCAGCCCGCTTCTCAGGGCTTTGCAGAACTGTGGTGCTGCCCATGGACTCATTATGCCAGGCTTATCTGAGGGGCCAAAGGCAACAGCAAGGGAAACAGTGTGGAAATGGGCCCGAGTGAGCACGTAGGCGCCAGTGGACTTGGCCCTGCCTGGGTCTAGGGAGGGCCAGGTGTCTGCCCAGCCTGCCTCTTGTGTCCAGGCTGATGCTGCAGGGTAGGAAAGGTCCTGCCCACTGCCCATACCCTAAAACACAAAAGGGCCACTCCACCCTGCAGCTGCAGGACCCAAGCCTCACAATCCAAGTTTCTCCAGGCCAGAAGTCAAGAATCCTTGGTGACCCATGGGCAATTTGAGAACCAATCAGCTGCCAGAGTAGCCTGGGTCTCCAGGCTGGGATGGGACCCAGCTCCTGTGAGCCCAGGTAGTATCACTGCCAGGGCCAACACTCAGCACTGTGGTTTTCACAATGTCAGCAGGCACCTGTCCCTCAGCTGCTCTTGTCACAAGGAGAAGGGTGGCAGCCATTCTGGCAGGGGCCATCAACTCACCTCCTGTCTCCCAGGTTCAGGGTTTGGGATTGTGACTTTCTCATGCTATGAATGAGGTACCCCAGATGCTGTGGGGGACAACTCCGAATCTGCCTCCACCCTGGCAAATATCTGTAAACTGCTTGGGTTCCTAAGAATGGCCTGCTCACACTGGGTGGAGTGGCACAAGCCTGTAATTCCAGCGTTTGGGAGGCAGAGGCAGGAGGATTGCTATGCGTTCAAAGCCAGCCTGGGCTGCACAGTGAGTATAAGCTACCCTGAAATGTCTGATTATTAGCACAGGGGCTGGAGGTTAAAGGGAAGAGTAGCTGAGGATATCCCCCCTGTGCCGGACACAGAGGAAGTCAGTTATCAGTGCATCGTCACTTGTCAGCCCCTGGAGAGGGGCATTTACTGGGCACAGCTCACAAATGGGTAAGGCATGCCTCGGCGGACCGGCAATGTTCCCAAGGCCCCTGGAGAGGAAGAACAGAGCAGAAGCCTCAGCCCAAGGCCCCTAGTTCCTCCTGTCAGGTCTCCCCGGCCTGCTAGCCCCAGGAACACCAAGACAGACCACCTGGCCCAGCTCTGACCCAGATTCCCTTCATTCACTCACTCATTCATTCATTCATTTAGCCTCAGCCTCCCGAGTGCGGGGATTACAAGTATGTGCCAGCATGCCCAGCATTTGGCAGGGGAGGGCGGGCAAAAAGCACTCTCATCATGTGGCCCAGGCTGGCCTCAAACTCATAATAATCCTCTTGCCTCAGACTCTGAAATGCTGGAATTACAGGTGTGCACCACCATGCCTGGTATCCCCAGATCCATATAAACCCCAAGCCCAAGGACTTCTCTACTGACTGGGTTTTTACCTCTTCTCTTAGGACAGAGCCCAGACCTGTAGATTTCTGACCAGGGAGGAGGAGGAGGAACCCTTCTCCTAGGGCCGAGAGTGGCCTGAGGGCCAGCCTGATGGTCCCAGGATGCCCCTGACCATATCAGTGAGCAGGAGAGTGAGAGCGTGAAGGGGGACCTGGAGCCATCACTGAAGCCTGACACGCATGTTGCCCCAGCAGCCTGTGGAAAGCCCAGAAGATTCTCCGAACTGGTCCTGCTCACAGCCTGCAAAGACAGCATCAAGGTGGCTGGAGCCAAGTGCAAAGAGGTGCACTGGGGATGCCAGGCCCTGCCAGCCCAGCAAAAGCCCTCCTCAAGACCCACCCAGAGGCTATGCAGACCATCAAGGCAGCCCCCGCGAGCCTGACCAAAACAACAAGCTGGACCCGGGTGAGGCCGTGGGAGCCCATCTCGCCGCTATCAGGGACAACCTGGTTCCTAGCAGAGCTGCCCGCACAGCTGGCTCCTGCGCCAAACCCCTGCTCTTCTCTCTGTGCTGACCCTCCTGGCTCCTGTACTCCCTCTAGCATGCGCAGGAGGCAGACGGTACAGGGTTTGTGGGTGCAGGCCAGTCATCCCTCCAAGGGGCCGAGGACTCTGCCGTGGCTCTGTCAGGTCCTGCTGTAGCTGAAAATGGTCCCCCAACAGTATCCTTCAGTTTCTTAGTTGCCAGATAATAGTTCCTGTTACTACTGTCTCCTAGAAATGACTGGTCACTGTGATGCATATTGTAAAAACCAATCAAAGGCGGCCAAGCCCTCTACCTCTGCATCACCTCCCCTTTGCAACCCCATAAAAACCTCCCTGCCTGGGCCTTCGAGGCCTGACATTTTTATAAGGATTGGTTCCTTGTCAGTGCCCGTCTGACATTAAATAAATCTGCCTCCAAATCCTGGGTGTGGTTTCGGTACTTCTGTTGGCATAGCACAGCGAAGTGGCCCTGCCCCCTCCAGTTTGTTCCTTCCTCTGTGCTGCCCCCGTGCCTTGATCCATGCAGGAGTTCGAGGTGGGCCAGTGCTGTCCTGGGCTGCTGGCTGCTCACAAGGCTGAGGCTACAGGCTGAGTGTCTCTGGAAGCCTGGGCTCATGAACCTCTTCCACGTGCTCTAGGACTAATGCAGCGCCTTGCGGACCACCGTGCATTACTTCACTCAGCTCTTGTGTGCATCTCCCAAGCAGACGCTGTGCTCCTGCTGGGCCTGGAGACCTTGTGCCGGCCTTGGAAGGCTGCTCTCCCTCCCTGCCTCTTCTGCCCCAGCCTCACCCTTCCTAGAGCCTCCAGCTCAGGCTCCCAGGCCTTAGTGGCTGCAGGCTGACTGCAAAGGACAGGCAGAACCGGACGAGCTCAGGGCACAGGGCATCTCTAGCACAAGCACCTCTTCCCGCCCACCCACAGCTCTGAACCCCAATGCTGCAGAGCCTGGGGTGCAGAGCCTGACTGGGTGGCAGTGGCAGCAGAGAGCCGGCCCATGCATGTTGCTCCTTGTTCTGCAGCCACCTCAGGCTGCAAGCTCTCAGGTTCCGCAGGGCAGTGACATAGAAGTCAGGAGCACAGGAGCAAAAGAAATGGGCTGGGGACAAATGGGGACAGTGGGTGTCTTCCGAGAACCATAGGAACAGAGGAGAGGGCCGAGGGGCCGAGCTGCGCTGCGGGGTGTGGAGGAAGCTGGGGGCTGGGGAGTGGGAAGAAAGGGCCTAGGGCTGGTGGCCACAGGACGCACTGGTTGGGGGCTGCGACGGTCTGGACTAGGAGGCCCCACCTGTCAGTTTATGCAGCTCTCAATGTCACTGGGGCTGGGAAGAGAACCCCAAGCCACCAGGACTTGGGAGACCCAGCAAGAGCCACCAGGTGGGAGCTCTTTGGGGCAGGAGATGCTGGCCTGCCCGGATGGACTTTCCAGGCCAGGATAGGGTGGGGACGTGTGCTGTGCCTGTTTCCAGGCACATCCAGCGGGCGGGGTGCTGTCTCCGTGGACATCCCTGCTGACTGTCTGCAGTTCTGTCTGCATGCACAGTTGCTGCCTGGGTGGGTGATTCTCGGGGGTCTATGGGGCCTCAATCAGATCCCAGCTAGAAGTGGGATTTGTCAGCCCTGAAGAGGTGGGAACAATACAAGCTATAGTCTTGGGCTCCCTGAGGGTCATCCAGAGAAGCCTCCTGGTAGCCAAGCACAAGGAAAGGAGGGGGCTCTGGGCTTCCCATCAGCTAACTGGGCGGTGAGGAGGGAGGCTGCTTCACTGAAATTTAAGAGTATTGGCCTCAGGTCACAGGCCCCTTGCTTACCCCTGAGCTGAGACCCTGTGACAGCTGATACGGGATTTTCTGAGAGCTTCAGGAGTCCCACAGGACCCAAAGGACTCCTCGGCCTCCAGCTCCTGTTAGGGGCTCCTGCCTACGCACAGTGCTGCGTAGCCAGAGGGAACTGCCCTCACCCCAGCCTCAGGCCCCTCTGGGCCATCACAGTGAGTGCTCCAGAGACTGCCAACCCCGGAGGTGCCCTGGGAGACTGGGCACAGAGGGGTTAAGTCACTTCCCTGAGGCCACCACCTGTTCCCTGCAAAGGGAGGAGGGACTGTGGTCTGGCTGGGTGCTTGTTCTTCCCACTGAGCCGGTTAGAGTGAGGGCATCTCCAGGGTTCCTTCCAGGCCACCTGAGACCTCCCCGGGCTGCTGGCATCTGTACAGGCCCTGGCTCCCTCGGCCTTTGGGAGAATTGGAACAAAGCCTCATTTTCATTCGATCCCCAGTACCGCCAAAAAAAAAAAAAGCCTCATTTTCTCAGGGGAGGTGCAGAGCCAGGGCAGAGCTCCACAGTAGGGCTCTCTCAGCAGGCCCTGTGGACAGTGGACAGGCAGCCAGGCACACACTGGCCCCTCCAAGCCTCCCACCCTGCAGACTGCCCCGTCTCTGCCCTGCCTTGGACCAGGGAGTGGGGGAGGCACCAGCTTCCTCCTGCTCGGCCCAGAGTCTCCTAGAAATGCCTCTGGCACCCTTTGTATCCCTGGGCTGCAGCCTCTGGGAGCAGCATTCCTGGAGCTGCAATTATTTCTCTGTATCAGCAGCAGAGGTTTCTGGCCCAAGAATGTCCCCTAGCCTGGGTGAGTGCCAGAGCAAGTCCACGGTGGGGGCTCCAAGCAGACCCCAGGACACCCCTGCCTTGTCCTCTGCCACCACCCTGACCCATGCTGCCTCTCCTGCAGATGGGGGTTGCAGGAAGACTGCAGATTAACAGGGGCACCACCCATGGGCGTGGGAGGACTCCCCTGCAGTGCCCAGTGTTTCCTGTGACCTTAGCAATGGTTTGTTAGTTTGTTTTTTAGGTCAAGTGTAAGTTACTTTTGTAACCAGGAAAAAAATTGAAAAGAATAAAAGCTTGTGTGGTATTATCCATAGACAGACAGGTTTTAAACATTCCTGCAAGTTGGGAGTGATCCCAGCGCTCAAGAGGCTGAGTCAGGAGAAGCATCCTGAGTTTGGGGCCACCCTGAGCTACAGAGCAAAACCCAGTCTCAAAAAACAAAAACAAAAACTCCAGGAGCCCCAGCTCCACCTTCACTACCCCAGGGCCCCTCCTCATCCAGCAGCTGGCCTGGTCCATCAGGCTCTCCTGGGGTCTCCAACCCTCACACCCCACAGCCCCGGCCCCCTCAGGCTGGAGAGCCAGCCACCGACCATTACAGGAGTCCCTGAAGTTCCCCTCCCGGTGCCCTTGGCCTGGAAGGGAGAGAGCAGCTCTGCCCAGGGCTGCTGGTACCCAGACCTCAACCCCTGCTTGACCCTTCCCTCTAGGGCTCCGCCCCCAGGAGGCCTCAGACTCCCTCTGCTTCAGTCCTCTCAGGGTGCACCTGGGTCGCTGTCTCCCCGGCCACTGACCGTTCCCAGGCTCAGGAAACCCTGCTGAAAATGGCGGCTCCAGGACAATGCTGAGGAGCGGGTGAGCCTGCATGCACAGTGGTCTGCAGGACGCTGGCCTAAGAACGAAGCATCCCCTCAGGTTCTTCAGCAGATGTTAAGAGGCTCTGGAGATGCTGAGGAGCGCTTGGCCTCCGGGGCCAATGCATGCTGCCCCTACCAGAGGGGGACAGTGGCAGCAGTCATCCCCCCCTAGTGCCTTTGCCCCACGGCCCTTATTCTCTGTGAACCGCCTCTGAAAATAATAAATAAACAAGTAAACGAACAACAAAGAAAACAGAAAAGAGGAAAACTGCCTCTGGGCACAAATAAGCCTTATTTTTTTCTGTCAGATACAGAAGCCCTGTGGTGGTTCGCTTTTGTTTTTGTGGTACTGGGAGATTGAATCTAGGGCCTTCACACTAAGCTGCTTCTCCAGCCGTTTGAGGGGTTGGGATGGGGATAAGGTCTCACTAAATTGCTTACACTGGGCTCAAACTTTAGATCCTCCTGCCTCAGCTTCTTGGAGTGCTGGAATTACTGGTGTGTACCATCATGCCTGGCTTGCCTGGCTTGTGCTCTTAAACATTTATTCTTTTTAAAAATTTTTAAAATTTTAAACCAGCCAGGGTGGTGAACACCTGTAACCCCAGAACTTGGGAGGCTGAGGCAAGAGGATTGCTGTGAGTTTGAGGCCAGCCTGGCCTACACAGTGTATTCAAGGCTAGGCTGAACTACATAGAGAGAACCTGTCTCAAAAAAAAAATTTTTTTTAAACTAGGTGTGGTGGCACATGCCCATAATCCCAGCACTGAGGAGGCTGAGGCGGGAGGATCACTGTGAGTTTAAGGCCAGCCTGGGCTACATAGTGAGTTCACAGTGAGCCTGAATTCTTTTTTGGGGCGCATGCTTGCCATATATCACATTTACATTCCTTGTGTGGAGTTGGTACCTGTACACAACGCATTCCAGTTCCTTTTTTTATCCCCTTATTCCTTCCCCCTTCCCCTCCCCCATGTCTTGATCGCCTTTGATGAGATGGGGTGTGTTCAGGGTGGTATGGCTGGAGACACCCCTTCCCCTTTGAGAATGAACTGTCTCCCTACTTCCTGTTCTGTATCTTTTATTATGCTCTTTATTTTCCCTCTGGGTTCCTCACCATGTGATATTTAAACTTGAATGTCTGATTTCTTTTTCGCTTAACATTATGATCCCAAGGTGCCTCCATTTTCCTAAAAATGACTCAAATTCATCCTTATGACAGAGTAGTACTCCATTGTAGTACTCCTTCTTTATGGCAGAGTACCATTGCGTGCAAATACCACATTTTCTTTATCTGTCCATCCGTTGACAGATATGTGGGCTTCTTCCGAGATTTAGCTGTTATGAATTTGCTGTTATAAACACAGGGATGCACCTATCACTGTAATATGGTGTCTTTAACTCTTCTGGGAAGATACCTAGAAGGGGAATACCTGGTTCCAGTGGAATTTCTAGTTTTAGTTTTTTGAGGATTCTCCATGCTGATTTCCATAGTGACTGTACTGTATCTTTCTTCCAGAAGATTGTTTCTGGTTTAACATTGGATCCTTATACATGATGAGATAATGGGTCTACTAGATTCACTCTGCTGTCTGTGGATAACCAGTTTTCCCAACACCATTTACTAGAGAGGCCACCCTTACTCCAAAGTATGTTTTAAACATTTTTTCCAAAATTAATCAGCATCACCCAGTGGCACATTCCTGTGATTCCAGCACTCAGGAGGCTGAGGCAGGAAGAGCACTGAGAACTCAAGTTTAGCCTGGGATACACAGTGAGTTCAAGGCCAACCTATACTACATGGTAAAACCCTGTCTCAAAAAAAAAAAAAATTAATCAGCATCTACTGAGTCCCTCTTAAGAAACACTGTTACTGGGCACATTTTCCTCCTGCAACTCTCCATTTTACCTTTATAACACCATTGTTTGCAAAGTTTACATTCTGACTGTAATTTGGGAAGATTTTGTCCTTTTTGGGGGGACATAGGCTTACTATGTAGTCCAGGCCAGCCTCGAATTTGCAAGGATTCTCATGCCTCAGCCTCCCCAATGCTGGGATTACAGGCTTGTGCCTGGCTTTTATCCTTTTTTTTTTTAGATACAAAATTAGTTAAATTTATTACAGCATACTGAAACTGTACATTTTACAATTTTTAAAGAACTAAAAACAACTCCAATCAGTTCTGAAAATAAATCAGTGCTCCCTACTTGTGTCCTAATTCTATATTTGAACAGAATCCACTACTTTGCCAGGTGCTCTCGGTTATCTGGTTTGTTTGATGAAAAGAACAAATGGGGACAAATCAACTGGCCAGACCCTTCTGCTCAATCAATGTGAACCCAACGCTTTCTAACATAATGATGGTCTTATAGGGTCACAGTTGCACTGGGGACCTGAGAGACATTTCCTGTGCTAAATAACGTTCTTTCTTTCTTTCTCTCTTTCTTTTGGTGTTGGAATTTGAACTTGGGACCTTCTCACTGAGCTACAACCCCACCCCTTTTTATTTTTTATTTTGAGACATGGGTTCACTAAATCATCAACTTGGTTAGCGTAGGTTTGAACTTGCAATCCTCCTGCCTCAGCTTCCCAGAGTGCTGAGACCGTAGCTGTGCACCACCATCTGGGCAATTCACATTACTCTCAACTTTGTGTACTGATATTCACTGACTTACCAAGGAGTTATATTCCCATGAGCCCATTTAAATTGAAAATATAAATTAAAAACATGCTTACTACCCCCAACTTACCAAGCATCACAGCTTGGTGACAGAGCACACCGCAAGGTACCCATTACCTGCCCTGAGGACTTGTGGCTGAGGGGGAGCGGAGGCTCCTCCGCTGCTGGGCGGCGTCAGGCAACATCCGGCCCTGCCTCAGTAGCTCAGGAAACTATCCAGCAGCAGAATCTGAGGTGCGGTTTCAGCTGAATATCTATCACTTTGCATCTTTTGTGCTTTTTTCCAATTAGATTTTATTGGTGCATTCTAGACACACACACACACACACACACACACACACACACACACACACACACACACACGATCCCACTCATTACAGAGAACGCGCACCTGTACAGGATACAGCTTGGTGTTTGGTCCCACCCCCCTCTTCCTTTCCGCCCCTCCTCCCTCCCACCAGCCCCGCCCCTCCCCACTCAAAAAGCTTTGCTCTATGTTTTCCTTCTTTGCTCCCTCTTTTATTTTTTACTTTTCCCTTTTTTCCTTTCCCCCTCCCTTGTTTTTCTTTTTTGAGCCAGGGTCTCGCTTCGTAGTCCAGGTTGGACTTGGGCTCCCTGCGAGGCCCAGGCTGGCCTCGAGCTCTCCACAATTCTCCTGCCTCAGCCTCCTGAGTGCTGGGATTGCAGCCATGGACCACCATGTCTGGCCTTAACAGATAATTCAAATGTTAGATAAATAACACTTCAAAGCCAGGGGAAAAAAAAAACTTGAATTTTTCATTTAAAATGAATGATATTTTACATCTCTATGAAAAGATAATTACATTATGGAAAGTCTAACTCTGTAAAGTCTTTTAAGTATTTAGATCATTACCATCAATAAAAAAGAGTAAGTGCAAATCTTTTGTGTGTGTGAAAATCGTAATTAAAAAAAAGAACAACCGAGGAGGCGCTGTGGGGCACGATGGGTGGAGGGGGTACCCCAGAGAAGCAGGCGCCAAGGGGGAGTGAGGAGGGAGGGGCACGCCGCTGCAGAGAGCCATCACCGCTCAGTCCTGGCGGAAGTGCCGCCTGGCAGGAAGGATGGGTTCCCCGTCATGCCCACGGAGGCCGCTAGAGGGCGCGCGGACTCGATGGTCGTGGGAGCGTCAGCGGTACCCAACCCCGGCGAGCGCGGTCCAGGCCACCTAGTCGCACTCTGTCCTGCTCTAGGGACTCGTCCGCCCCAGCTCGTCGTAAGGTCCCTGCGCAGGCTCTCCGGGGCTGCGTCCTCGAGCTGGGCGGTGCTGACCCTGCAGTGGCCAACTGTCCACCAAGATGATGAAGAATTGCAGCCCCTCCTTCTGGCTTTATTTTCCCCCTAGCATGTGTTTGTTTTGTTTTTAGACAGGGTCTTGATAAGTCGCTAAACTGCCCAGGCTGGGCTTGAATTTATGATCCTCTAGCCTCAGCTTCCCGGAGTGCTAGGGTTACAGGCATGCACCAACATGCCTGGGTTGATACTGTACATTTTACAGTTTATCACTGTTTTCCTACTTCAAATATATTTTTGACTTTTTCAATTAATTTTATCGATATGCTTTTGACATACACAACGATCACACTCATCATAGGGAATGTACCTGTACGTGAAATGTCTTCTTTTTCGCCAACCCCCACCTTCCCTTCCAATCCTTCTTCCCCTCTCACTTTACAAAGCGTTGTTTATATTGTTTCCTTCGGGTCTTTTTTACCTTTTTATCCCTATTTCCACCCCTCCCTTTGCCCTCCCCCCCTGCTCCCCTCCCCATTTGAGCATTTTCGTCCTACTCCCCCATATCTGTCATTCATTTCGGGTCTTATTTAGTTACCACTTCTGTTGCTTCTTGAATCCCCGCAACTCCTGCACCCCACAACAGATGCTCAACACCAGCAGCGAGGGGTTTCTGTCAATTTGGGTCCCTAAAGTTCCCAGTGAGGGAGCGTGCTACCTTAGGGGGTGGGGGCGGGTAGAGAGCAGGGTCAAAGCCTGCGGGAAACTGGAGATTGCGCTGTCTACGCAGAGGATGCGTGTGGGCGTGTGGGCAAGGATCCGGGATTGCGCCAAAGGCCTCAGAGTGTCCCAGGAAAACAGCGCTCCGGGGCATCCTAGTCCCCACGGCCCTGGACTGCTGAAGGTGGACGAGTGTACGGTGGCCGGCACTGTGGGCGAGGGCTGGACAAATAGACCAGGCTGGGTGGAGTGGTGTTTTATTTGTCTGACTTTATTTTGACCTACAGGAATACAGTACAAGAACTGTACAAAGCATTCCCACATATTCTTCACTTATATTCTCCAAATGTTAAGGATAAAGCAGACACCGCAGCAAAATTTGTAATAGCAAAATTCTGAAACAAAGCGTCTAAGAAAACTACTGTTTGAGTGTGGTGGCACATGCCTGTAATCCCAGCATTGTAGGAGGCTGAGGCAGAAGGATCACAAATTGTAGTAAAGCCTTTGCAATTTAGCTAGACCCTCTCTCAAAAATTTAAAAAAAGAACTGCGTATGTAGTTTAGTGGGAAACTTTGGGTTCATTCTCCAGTAGCACATACACACAAAGTAAAATAAACCAATACATTAGGTAGCCCATCACACAGGAAGGAATTTTATAATGTGGGGGGATGTTTACACTATAGAATTAAGTGACAAAAGCAAGGATGCCTGACATTTCTATGATCTCAGTGATGTAAAATTATAGCAATTCAGTCTTAGAAAGATTGGTTGGGGGAGCACCAAGATTGCGGAGTAGTAAACAGCAGAGTAAGAGCCTCTCTGAGAGCCACTGTCCAGTTGCTGGAATATAGCAACGTGGGGAAGACAAGAAGTAGGGAAGTGGGTCCAGGGGATCCAGGAGGTTGGGGAAGGATCTGAAACATGAGTTGAAGCCCACAGAAAGAGTGAAGAGAGAAACTTCACTGAAGAAGGCGGAAGTAACCGGTGGTGCCTTCTCCCTGAGATGGGACTCACTGCTAGAGAGGAGTGGTTCACACCTACAGACACATGGTGACTGCTGGTGACCCCAGAGGCCTCCAGAGAAAGACAACAGCAGAGAGGAGCACTGGATGTGAAGGACTAAACTAGCTGGTGGTGAATGCTGAGGGGTCAGTCATGCTGAGAGAGAGACAGACAGACAGACAGACAGACAGAGAAAGAGACACAGACAGAGAGAAAGACAGCACCATCTTTTTTTTTAATTTTTTTAAAAATTTTTTTTTTGGCAGTACTGGGGATCGAACTCAGGACCCTGCGCTTGCTAGGCAAGCGCTTATTCCACTGAGCTATATCAAGACAGCACCATCTTTGAAAGGGGCCAGCTGAGCTCACAACTCAGAGCAGCTGCTGGCTCCATCTAGCTGCTCCCAGCAGGGCTCAGGCCTGCAGAAGGAACACTGATGGCTGCAGGCTGAATGAGTCTAGTCTTGGCCAGAAGGTGCAGGCTCGCCGAGATTATCCACTACCCTGCCAAAAAGCTACTGCTGGCATTCAGGGACTAATCAACACAGATTGGGACTCTATCTCCACATTTGGCTACCAGTGACAGCAAACAGCAGAGACAAACCTGGAAGTAGACTTTCTCCTCTCTCTCTCTCTCATTTATTTGCTGTCATGGTGGTTTTGTTTTGGGTTTTTTCCCCCTCCTTTATTGTTTGATCTTGTTTTTATATGAGCATAAACCTGGTTTCTAGCTTCTTTATGGTTGTAGTTCTATTTTGTTCTTCTTTTTATCTTTCCCTTCCCTCTCTCTCTCCAGTCTTCTGCACCAGTTTCCCAAAGTTAGCCCGATTCTCCTCTGTCCTCCAGCCTCACTTCCAATCTCTTCCTTTTCTTCCACTTCTCTATTTTCTCCCTGACTCATTTTAAATGTTAACCCTTGAGGGCAAAATTGACATATTAAGGATGTATACTGCATATAAATTTCTGGTTTGTTTTAGATTTTATATAACAACAAATCTAGTTCATGCAGTTAAAGGTGGCAAATCAATGGTTAGCTCAGTTTGTCATTTTTCTAGGCTGTCTTAGATGCTTTTGTCACTGCTAATGATACCAGTGTAGCCAAAAGTGACTTAATTGTTCTAAACAACTGTTCTTCTTGGTATTCCAAGATTGAGATTCATGACAGGGTCACAGAAAATACTCTGGCAGAGTGCTAAAGAACCAGGGGCTGAGCCAAACAGGCAGCAACTTCTCATCCCCAACAAATTGAAGACATAGGATCTTGCAACAAACTGAAAGCCCCAAAACCAGCCTGGACGATGCCTCAGAGTGATAGGGCAAGAGAGGCCTCCTTTTTTTTAACTCCATGTTAAGAGAAGTGACTTAAGTGACTTAAGTTCTTAAGCTATCATTGACCCCACTCTTCACCCCCTCCCCTTGGTTAGTCATCAACCCACTTAAAGGAGAGCAGAGCCATAAAATGGGAACAGAGCTAAACAGGACAAATTGGAAAGTAGGCTAAAAGTTAAGCCACAGTGGTCATATGGAATCCTACTGTCAGACAGCTTCTGGGAAAGGTAAACTTTGTGATAATTGTGTGACATTCCTGTAAGATTCCCAAGAATGAGGTAATGGTTACTATGGAAACCTAAAAATGCACTTAAACCAAAGGTGAGACCGAGATCCGTGAAGACATCTCGTCTAGCTCCTGGTTAGAGACTGTCCATCAGCCAGCTCAATAAAGTTTTGCTTGTTCTTGCCCTTTCAGTCTCTTATGAATACTGGTCTCCTTGATCTTGCTTGCCATTATCAAGAGAAGTAGTCATTTCCTAATGGTTCTTAATACTAAGAATAAAGTGACCCACCATAGGCAGCCCACCATAGGTTACAAGGCTCACCCCAGGAATTAAACTAAAAAAAGAAAAGAAAATGAGAAGACACTTAAACAAGATACAACTCCAGACATCCAGTTCACCAAAAGCAAACCCAGGGGGCAATGAGGTGGGACAGTCTGAAAACCGCCCACCCGGCCTCTCTAAAGTGGTAACAACAAAGCAAGTGAATGAGGCTCCAGAAAAAAATCAAATCGTAAATAACTTCTCAGATAACTGCAGAGATGCTGTCTACATGAAAACCATACTTAGTGACTTTAGAGCAGATACAGACAAAAAATAGAGGAGTTCAAAAAATGATGCAAGCCATGAATGCTCAGCATAGGAAAGAAATGGAATCCGTAAGGCAGATTCAAGCAGAAATCCAGGAGAATAACACTTCCACTGAAAGTGTCTGCAGCAGATTAAGCCAACATAAGGACTGGACCTCAGATATAAAAGACAGGCTTGCAGTTAACAATCATGAAAAGAAAGATTTCTTAAAAACAGCAAAGGAAGCCGGGTATGGTGGCACATGCCTGTAATCCCAGTGCTCGGGAGGCTGAGGAAGGAGGATCTTTGTGAGTTCGAGACCAGCATGGGCTATAAAGCGAGCTCAACGCCAGCCTGAACTGGATAGAGAGACCCTGTTTCAAAAAGACAAAAAAAAAAAAAAAAAAAAAAGCAAAGACCATGCAAAATAAATCCAGCAGCTGCTAGATGAGGCAAAGAATAATTTAAGTTTGATTGGAGCCAATGAAAAAGCACAAATGATATTTAAAAAAACTAGACAGGGCAGAAAACTTCCCTGGTAGAGAAAAAGAATTTGACATACAGTTAAGTGAGGCATATAGAACTCCCATTAGCCACAATAAAACAAAATCTACAGCCAGGCATATCATAGTCAAGATTCCAGAAATTCAACACAAGAATAGAATCTTTAAAAGCTATTAAGGAAAAGAAACAAATCAGGTGTAAAGGAAAGCCCACCAGAATCATAGCTGACTTGTCAGCACAAACCCTCAAGTCAAAAAGAGCTTAGAGTGAAGTATTTCAAGTTCTAAAAGAAAAAAAAACCTTCAGCCCAGATTGATGTATCCCACAAAACTATCTTTCAAAACTGTTGAAGAAATAAAATAGTTCTATGACAAAGAACATCCGAAGAAGTTTATGACCACCAAACCAGCCCTCCAAAATGTTCTGAAGGACATTCTAGAAAGAGATAACAAGGACTACAACTCTGTGAAACCCAACAGAAGTCCACCAGGCAAGGCAAACAGACAGAGGGAAAAAAAGAGGGGAGCCAACAACAGGAAAATAATATGACAAGGAGAAGTTAATACATAGCAGTTATAGCCGTCAATGTTAATCGTCCCAATGCTCCAATCAAAAGACATAGACTGGGAGAATGGATCAAGAAGCAAGACCCGAAAATATGCTGCACATAAGAAACGTATTCAATTCAACAAGAAATTCAAAAGCTGAAAGTCAAAGGATGGCAAACAATACTGCAGGTGACAAGAACCTGGAAAAGAGCAGGGGTAGCTATTCCATTTGCAGACAAAGTGAATTTCAAGCCAAGACTGATTAAGACAGATAAAGAAGGTCACTATATCCTTGTAAAGGGAACAATACAAGAGGAAGAGATAATGATCATACATATATATGCAACAAATACCAGTGCACCCAACTTTATAAAACAAATATTAATGGAAATGAAATGAAAAATCAAATAAGCATGAATACAATTGCATTGGGGTATCTCAGTACCCCACTGTCATAAAAAGACAGATCAAGTAGATGAAAAATCAACAATGAGATATCAGAACTGAACCAAACTTTTGAACAAATGGACTTAATAGAAGTCTACAGAGTGTTTCACCCCAAAACATCAGAATACATATTCTTCTCAGCTACACATGGGCTATTCTCTGAAATAGACCACATGCTACTTCATAGAGCATGCTTAAGTAAATGCAAAGGAATTGAAATTATCCCATGCATACTATCAGACATAGTAAATGAAATTGAAAGTCAATGGCAAGCTGGGTGTGGTGGCACATGCCTGTAATCTCAGCACTTGGGAGGCTGAGGCAGGAGGATCGTTTGGAGTTCAAGACCAGCCTGGGCTACAAGTGAGCTCAAGGCCAGCCTGAACTGCATAGCGAGACCCTGTCTCAAAAAGACAAAGAAAAGAAAGAAAAAAAGAAAAAACTAGTTTCTACAATTAAATGATAATGACACTGCAACATACTGGAACTTATTGGACACAATGAAGCCATCCTAAGACAGAAATTAATAGCAGTGAAAACCTATTCAGGAAAACTAGGCTAGCACAGACAAACAATTTAATGGTGAACCTCAGACTTCTAGGAAAAGAAGAATAGGATAAGCCAAAAGTTCACATGAGGGAGGAAAGTATAAAGATCAGAGCAGAAATTAATGCCTTGGAGACTAAGAAAACAATACAAAGGATCAATAAATTGAAGAGTTGGTTCTTTAAAAGATTAAATAAATTTGACAAACCCTTATTCAACCTTATCAAAAGAAAAGAAAAGACTCAAATCCATGCAATCAGGAATGAAAAGGGTGAAATCACAATGGACCCTGCAGAAGTCCAGAAGATCACCTATAACTCCTTTGTGTCTTTTTGGGGGGCTTTGGTTTTTGGGGTTTTTTTGTAATGGGAATCGAACTCAGGACCTTGCACTTGCCAGGCAGGCGCTTGTGCTGCTGAACTATATCCCCAGCACCTACACCTTCAGTGAAAATTTGTATTCCAATAAGATGGAAAAATGCAGAAGAAATAGACAGATTCCTAGATACATTTGAGTTAGCAAACCTGAATCAAGAATATTTAATTTTTTTTTTTTTTTTGCGGTACTGGGGATCGAACTCAGGACCCTGCGCTTGCTAGGCAGGCGCTTATTCCACTGAGCTATATCCCCAGCCCAAGAATATTTAAAAATCCTAAATATACCTCTATCAATCAATGAAATCAAAGATGAAGTTAATATACCAACAAAGAAAAGCCCAGGGCCTCACAGATTCACTGCTGAATTCTACAAGAAATTTAGAGAAGACCTAATACCACTACTTCTCAAACTCTTTAATGAAACTAAAAGGGAAGCAATAGTCCCAAATTCATTCCTGGAAGCAAGAATTACCCTGATACCAAAACCAGAAAAGGACCCACAGAAGAAAGAATTACAGGCCAATCTCCCTAATGAACAGAGATGCAAAATTCCTCAATAATACTGGCAAATAGAATGCAGCAAATCATGAAGACAATTATACACCATACCCAAGTGGGATTCATCCAAGGGACGCAGGGATGGTTCAACATACATAAATCAATAAATGTAACACACCATATTATCACAATCAAGGACATAAATCATATGATCATCTCAATAGATGCAGAAAAAGTTTTTGACAAAGTCCAGCATCTATTCATGAAAAAAACCCTACAGAAAATTGGAATAGATTGTCTTTATCTCAATCTGATAGAAGCCATCTATGACAACCCAATAGCCAACATGGACAAAAACTGAAAATTTTCTCTCTAAAATCAGGAACAAGGATGTTGTTATGGTTGATACATTGTGTCAACTTGGGGAATCTAGAGGTTTGGCTGAGTGATTCAGCAGGAAGCCAGGGTGCTTACTTTGTACACATCCTGAGCCTGTGGAAGAGGAGGGCATGGACATTGTGTGAGAGCTACACGTCCCTGTTTACAAGGTAAGGGAGAAAAAGAGGCTGCTTGCAGCCGTTCCTCCCTTTTGCTCTTGTGGTTTTTGCTGTGTTCTGCCGCCATAAACATTCGCTCTCTGCCATGTGCCACTCTGTCTCTGAGCCAACCAAGTATGGACTGAAACCTCCACAAACTGTAAACTAAGTAAACCTTTGTTTCCTTAATTTTGGGCGTTGGGTATTTTGTCTCAGGAACACGAGAAAAGTAACCAAGACAGAATTTGGTACGAGCAAAGTGGGGTTGTTGCTGTGACCATACCTGACCATGTGGTTCAAGAGCCTTTGGAAATGGTTTGTGGGAAGAGTTTGGAAAGATTCAGAGATGTCACCTGAAAGGGATGCACTGGAACGCCTTCGGCTGTTCTGTATGGGAGATTCTGGTCGGAGTTCGGAAGACCAGAAGGCCAATGGAAATCCTGCCGGTAAAGACCAGGTTCAGGAGGTTTCTGTTAGAAAGGACTGCATTGGTTGTTGGACTCCACATGATGTATGTTGTGGCATGGCAGAAAATTTGTCTGCATTTTGCTCATGTCCAGAGACTTTGCCTAAGACTGAGATTAAGGGCGGCAATGAACTGATTAATCTGGCAAAAGAAATTTCAAGGCAGTCGAATGTTGGGGCAATAGCATGGCTATTGTGGGGGGCTTTTAGCCAGATTAATATGGACAATCAAGAGCAAAGAGCCCATCAGGATGATTTAAAATGTGAGTTTGGCCAGAAAGGAAGCTCCAGTAAAGCTCTGGACTGCAAAGAAAAGGTGAGGAGATCTCTATTGCTAAGAAGGAACAAGAGAATGGAAAAGATGGCCTGAGGGCATCACAAGAAGCAAGTCTCCAACCTTTGCAGTCTCACAACTACAAAGGTGAGAGGCCTTGCCTTGAGAAGGAAGCCAAAGAGTGCCAGGTTCCAGAATGGAGGCGGCATAGAGAATCTGTTCCTCAGTATTGGATTGAGAGTGCTCAGCAATCCAGGCGCTCGACCCCTATGGCCAAGAGAGAGGAAAGTTTGGCTACTGCTCCGGGTGGCAGCAGACCTTGGCATCATCCATGTGGCCCTGGCTTTAGGTGCGTGGAGAATGCAAGAGTTCTGAGGTTGAAGAGGCTTCCACCCAGATTTCAGAAGGCCTGGGAAGCCAGGCAGTGTGCCCCTGAGAGGACAATATGTGAGTGTGAGGCAAAAGGTGCCCTGGAGACCTCAGAAGTTTAGAAAAGACAGGACTATGGATGATCTAAAGAAAGCTGCAAGGAGAGAGCAAAGCGAACCTAAGAGATAAGCCATGGAGGTTGTAACCACCAGAAGTGCCATAGGGGTGGACTCATGCAAGCCCTTTGGAGCTCACAGTGTACAACATGTTGCTTCAGATGCTGGATATGAAATTACAGGACATAATGTTAGCCCTGCTGGATTTTATACTTGCTTTGGTCTCAATGCTCTATACTTCCCTTTTGGTACCTTTTGGAGTGGTAATGTTTATTTTGTGCCTTTAAATGTTGGAAGTGTTGAATTTTCGTTTGTATGGGGCAAAATGTTATGGTTCTAATATAAGCATGTCTTTGTGTCTGGAAACTGGTTTAAGGAAATGTGTCTGGTTGCCAAGTTGACAAGGGGTGGAATGTTATGGTTGATACATTGTGTCAACTTGGGGAATCTAGAAGTTTGGCTGAGTGATTCAGCAGGAAGCCAGGGTGCTTACTTTGTACACATCCTGAGCCTGTGGAAGAGGAGGGCATGGACGTTGTGTGTGAGCTACATGCCCCTTGGGTGGAGGTAGGCTGTTTCAAGGGAGAAAAAGAGGCTGCTTGTAGCCGTTCCTCCCTTTTTCTCTTGTGGTTTTTGCTGTGCTTTGCTGCCATGAACGTTTGCCCTCTGCCATGTGCCACTCTGCCTCTGAGCCAACCAAGTACGGACTGAAACCTCCACAAACTGTAAGCTAAATAAACCTTTGTTTCCTTAATTTTGGGCACTGCGTATTTTGTCTCAGCAATGGGAGAAAAGTAACCAACACAGATGTCTACTGTCTCTACTCTTTGTTTTTGTTTTTTGTCTTTTTTGAGACAGGGTCTCGCTATACAGTTCAGGCTGGCCTTGAGCTCTCTTTGTAGACCCGGCTTGCCTTGAACTCGCCACAGCCTAGTTAGATTCTGAATAGACGGTCTCTTCAAAGAAGATACACATGAGAAGCTCAGTGTCACCACCTATCAGGGAAACACAATGAAACGTAAGAGATGCCATTTCATCCCTCATAGGATAGCAGTAGTCATGGTTGCTTAGGATTGGGAAGGTAAGAAAATTGTGGATGAGGATGGGGATATAGCTCAGTGGCACAGTGCCTGTCTGGCAAGTACAAGGTCCTGAGTTTGATTCCCAGCACCAAAAAAACAAAAAAGCAAAAAAGAAAGAAAGAAAGAAAGAAAAGAAAAGAGAAAATTGTGGAGTGTTTTACTCTATTTTCTATTGCTGTAACAAAATACCTGAGGCTGGATAAAGAAAAGAGATTTATTTAGTTCACAGTTCTAGAATTTCAAGAGCATGGCTCCACTTGGCTTTTCTGCTTTTTAAAAAATTTTTAAAATTTTAAATTCCGTGGGTTATATGGGAGGTGGCATCACAAAAGCAACAGTGTGTGCAGAAGAGGTCATTGGAGAGATGGAAAAAGAAATTTGGAGGTAATGCTCACTTTTTTTCTTTTTTTTGCTATGTTTTCAAGGCTGATCTCACATTCGTGGGCACAATGATCCTTCTGTCTCAGCCTCCTAAGTAGCTAGGACTACAGGCGTATGCCATCACATAAGGACCAAAGCTTATTCTTTTATTTATTTATTTATTTTTGAGACAGTGTTTCACTATGCAGTTCAGGCTAGCCTTAAATTCACTTTATAGCTCAGGCTGATCTCCAACTCGCAGCCTCCTGAGTGCTCATTCTTTTTTTTTTTTTTTTTTTGGTGCTACCGGAGATCGAACTCAGGACCTTGTGCTTGCAAAGCAGGCTCTTATCCCACTGAGCTATACCCCCAGCCCCTTTTTTTTAATGACAAGCCATTCTTCAGGAAACGAATTCACTTTTGAGAATTACCCTCATAAAAACCAGCAGTAATCTCTTCTCAAGGCAGTGCCCTCGGTGTTCTGATTACCTTGCAATAAGCCTTACTGTTTAAAGGCTCCACTGTTTTTTAATACTGCCATGTCAAGGACCATTTAATCTTCCAACACACAAACCTTTGGGAGTTAGTTCACATCCAAACTATAGAAGGTAGCAATGGCTAAAGTTTCTTTTTGGAGTGATGAAAGGGTTCTGAAACTGTGGTGATGTTTGCACAGCTCTGTGACTATAGTACTAAAAGTCACTGTGTTACTGACATTCTATTTGCCAGTTAGTGTGGGCACGCACCACCATGCTCGGCTTAACTGGCCTTGAGATTGGCCTGGGTGAAGCACACTTATGGGTGTGCCTGGGTGGGTCGTGGAGGCACGGTCTTGGGTCTGTCTGGCCCCTAGCCCTTTCCTCTGGCACTGTTCCCTGCTCTGCTGCTTAGTTGCCATGAACTAAGCAGCTTTGTTCTGCCGTGCCTTTCCACTGTGATGTTGCTGCCTTGGAGTCATCTTACTCTGAACTAAATCCTCTGAAACTATAAGCCAAGTTAAACCTCCTCCTTTGAATTGTGGGTATTGGGTATTAAGTCCAGCCCTGGGAAAGCTAATACACTCACTGAAGGGCACACTTTTTAAATGGATGACTTGCATGATATGGGAATTCTGTTTTGTTTTTTCAGACAGGGTCTCCCTATATAGTCCATGCTGGTCTTGGACTGCTATGTACTGGCTTCAAACTCTCAGTGATCCTCCTGCCTTAGCCTCCTGAGTATTGGGATTACAGGCATGTGCTACCATGTCTGGCATGATTTGGGAAGTACATTTCAGGAAAGCTGCTACCAGAAATGTAACACTAATAAACACTCTGTTAACATATTTTATGAACATTATAATAGCTTCCCAAACAAAAAAACAAAAAGTGCCATTGTTTAACATTTTTGCAGATCTCTTTAATGGCGGTATTTGTTTTTGATACAAGGATTGAACCCAGGGCCTTTGCACTGAGTTATGTCCCCAGTGGTTTTGTTTTATGTTGTTTACTTTTTGACAGAGTCTCACTAAATGGCTAAATTGCTCAGTTTGTGATCCTCCTGCCTCAGCTTCCTAGAGCGCAGCCATTATAGGTTTATACCACGATTCCCAGCTTTAACGTCAGTTTAAAAGAAAACTACAGTTCTCATACCTGCTCCTACATGCAGTCTGTTACATTACACATTATGTAGCCATTTTGGAATATTCCACTTTACACTTATAAATGAATAAAACTTTTAAACGCTAATAATTTGAAAATAGTTTTGACCTTGTACACTGCCTGAGAGTCTTGGGGATTCCCGGGAACCACAGATTACACTGTGAGGACCATGTCTGATTTTTTTGTTGCTATTATCAGAAATCGAACTCAGGACCTTGTGCTTACCAGGCAGGTGCTTATGCCGCTGAGCTATACCCCCAGCAAGGACCACTTCTTTATTGTAAATTTAGTATCCTCCTTTGCCATTATTAGGGATCCTTTAGGGAGAGTCTTTGGACTGTGCAAGTACTTGTTTCATTAAACTCTCACGTTCCTTTCCATTGTGCGGCCATTGATGACTTCTGTCCAAATCTGTTATTACCAAGATGGGTGTCAAACTGGCTTTCTGCATTATTCCTTGTGCACTTTGTAGTTGGCTTTTGAACATAAGAAACTTTTTCCTTCTCTTTGCTTACGTATTTACCTCAGTATCTCCGCATGGATATTTAGTTAAGGTTATAACAAATGTCTGTCATTTATTTTGAATCTCAAATTTCCCAGCCATTGAAGTGGGGGTCATTTGAAGGATTCAAAGTTTTGTTCCCTGGTTCAGGAAAGGGACACGTTTAAACCCGCGATACCCCTGGTAAGTGCGGTCACATCTCGGGGAGGGTCCTGGGGCTGCCAGCAGGCGTCAGGACCACCTGCCCCGCCTCCCGCGCCTAGCGCGCCCTCCACCCCGCCCCGGTCCTGAGTCCCCGCAGTAGATCCGGCCACCACCGCCCAATCCCGGGTTGGTTCCGCCTCTTTCGAGCAGAGGTACCCGCCCCCGCACGCCGATTGGTCTGGCCGTCCGCTCCGCCCCGCGCAGGAAGACCCGAAGGAGCGCTCCGCGGCCCGCTGCGCATGCTCACCGGGAACCCGCGAGAGCCCGGCTCTTCGCAGGGCGCGCGGGCACGAGGCTCGCTCCCGAAGGGGCAGGTGGGGGTGGGGAGCGGGCGACCGGGTGGTGGTGGCTGGAGCGGCCTGGGCGGCCGGGTGGATACCTGCGGCTGCAGCAGCCGGGGTTGAGGCACCCGCCGTGGCTCCGTCGCCGGAGAGGGAGGGCCCCGCCGCCGCCGTCGGTGAGGACGGGGCCCCGCGGGCGGGGTGGGTCCTGCGCGGACGGACGCCCCCGCCCAGCCCTGCCGGCCCGGGTTGGTGCTGGAAGGGGGAACCCGGCAATGCGCCCCGGGCTCGGGCCATCTCCCTGTCGGCCACCTGCAGTTCGCTTCCTTTCTCCTTGCTCCGCCTCCCCCAGCCCGCTCGACCCCTGGACTGAATGAGCCGCACACCCCCAAATCGGGGAGCACCACATTCGCCCGGCTTCCTCCGGCCTTGTCTGCCTTCCCGGTGCATCCATGCTGCACCCTCCAGTCCAGTCCGGCCTGAGCATGCGGAGGTCTCGGTGACCTTGCACTTTTCGTTGTCTCCTCTCCTTCTGACTGTATAGACTGTCCATGAAGGCTTCCAAACTTTTTTTTACTGAACCTACGCTGAGAAATATGTTTAAGGTGCATATCCTGCGTCTGTAGGTCTAGTTACTGAGCCACAAGTTTAAAGGGAGACGCGCAGCCCAGCGCACATGACGCAGATCCATTCTAGCTCTAGTCTAATTCATTTCGCTCCATTCCAAAAGGCTTTTGCTTTCAGTACCGAATGATCTGGCAGCTTGAAACCTTGGTTTAAACCCACCTTTAGCCCTTACACATGGAGGAGGAAGGGGTACTGTCACAATCAGATAATCACTGTAAACTTTAATTGCAAAGCAAGGTACATTTTTATTTTCACATTTCTGCCTTCCAAGGCCAGTGTCCTTTCTAGGGCTTGGTTTTGATTTTTCTGGTGTGGTTCTGTCAGGTTCCTCTTGTTCCCCTTCCAGATGCCACTAGTTGGACTTGTAGAAGAAACTGTGAGGTGGGGGCTAGGCTGGAGCTCGTGCAGGGCTGAGCGCCCTGAGGGAGAGGCGTGGGGAGAGTTAACCGTTAGGAAGAATAACCTCCTTGGGGAGGACAGAGAGGCAGTACCCAGGTTTGGTGTGAGGAAGAGGCCGTGAGGAAGGAAGCTCTGAGATGGCAGCAGGGGAAAGGAGATGGAAGACGAGTGTCATCAAGTCTGAAGGGAGTGAGACTGGACACACTAGGAGAGGGAAAGCAGGAGGAAAACTGGCCAAGATTCTGACTTGGCTCACGGTTTTGGAGATTCCAGTCCAAGATCAGACCCATTGCTTTGGGATTCTGAGAGCAGTGCCGGATAGCAGGGGGCAGCAGCCAGCTTACCTCATGGCTAGAAAGCAAAAGAATGAGAAGGGGCCGGGGTCCTACTGCCCCCTTCAGGAGCACACTGCCAGTGACCTAAGGACCTTCTACAAGGCCCACTTGTGAAAGGTGTCACTGCCTCCCGGTAGCATCACCCTGGAGACAACTTGGAACATGTGGGTCTTCGGGGAACATTGACTATCCAAGCTATAGCAAGGGCTGGGGGTGGTCTCATTAGCTGGAATCTCCCTGCCTTTCATTCGTTTGTTCATTCATTCCTTCATTCATTCATCAATTTTCGACACAGGGTCACTCTAATTTAGGCCGGCCTTTAACTGTGGGGATCCAGGCTGGGCTCAAACTCATTGCAATCTTCCTGCCTCAGCCTCCTTCATATTGGGATTATAGGTGTGTACAGCAATGCCCAGCTTGTCCTCTTTGCATTTCTAAGCTGCTTTGGAGCAGTGACTTACAAGCAGTTTTGCCCCTCAGGGGACTTGTAGCAGTATTAGTTGTCAGAACTTGGGAAAGCCGGCGGGGGCAGGGTGGTTGTGGTGCCACTATCTATGTACAGGTAGAGGACAGGATGCTGCTAAACATCCTACCATGAACAGAACAAAGAAGTATTGAGACCAAAATGCCAGTGATGCCAAGGTTGTGAAATCCATTTCAGAGTGGTAAATCTTAATCTTTTAGGGAATCACCACCACCTCTTCCAGAAATAACGCTGCCTGCACACAGTTTGTGAACAAAATCCTGGGAGGATGACTAGTGCCCAGAACCCTGTAAACATCATGGTTCATTGGAGGGAACCACTGGGCTCACCGAGGAGGTTTTGTAGGCAGCAGGGCCTTCCCTCCACCTTTTCTCAGTGCTCAGGACCATACTGAGCCTGCACACAGTCTTCGTCTTGAGCAGCGGTTTACAGTTTATAGAAGAATTTCACTCACAGCATCTTACTTGCTACTTTTCCGCCTTCACAGGTGAAAGCAGCCAGAGGACTCGTGGGACTTGTCCAAGGTCTGCCCAGCAAGCCCCAGCCCCAGCCCCAGCCTGGGGTGGGTGGGTGATGGTGGTGTAGCTCTCTCATGTGATGAAGGTAATTGTTTGCTCCGTTAGCAAAACCCTTATGTTTCAGTACCTCGGCAATTAGAGCTTGGACCTGGGGTGAATTCAGAACCTTGGCACTGAGCTACATGTCCAGCCCTTTCAAAACATTATTTTTTCCTAATTTTTGAGATAGGGTCTCCCTAAGTCAGTAAGTTACCCAGGTTGGGCTCAGACTGATAGTTCTCCCATCTCAGCCTCAAGGGATTGCTGGCTGGGGTTATAGATGGATAGGCATAACCCACCGCACCTGGATTCTTTGGGACTCTTGAACACCTCATTTACGTCCACCTGACCACCTGAAAATATTCTGTGCACTCAACAAGTCTTTGTCCAGGGAAAGCTGAATGTTACAAAATGAACACATCAGATCTCAAAACAATGAAGAGGGTCAAAAGTACTTTTAAATCAATCTAGGGTAAATATATGTGTATATAACTAAAAAAGTCTTATGAAATAGTGCTCCATTTTTCAAGTTGAATTTCTAGGTGATTTTTTAAATTAATGACTAGAATCTAGTGATTTTAGGACCAATAAACAGAATGATTGAAAAAAACAGTACCTGAGCCCAAACCAAAGGAAATAAAACTTTCAATATAGTTATACAGTGAACATTTGCTAAAGACTTTATTTAACCTATTGCTAGAGAACCAGGCAGATAGTATAGCTAGTCTGTAAGAGAATCCAAGGAAGAGTCCAGAAAACTGTAGGACAGGAATGTTGATTTATTTTGAACTGGGAATCGAACTCAGGACCTTGCGCTTGCCAGGCAGGTACTGTGCCATGTTACTGAGCTGCACCCCGGCCCAGGGATATTGAAATTAATGTGCAGGTGGAAACAAAACTGATTCCTTTCATAGGGGGAGAATTTATTTACATATTTGTATTTATTTACATGGAAAGAGAACGTTTATTTACTCATATACACTAGAATATTTTTGTTATCTATAATTTATACAGTTGTAATGATAATTCAAAATAAACGTAAGAATAGAATCAGATAACCTAGAAGGATGTGTTCCAAACAGTGCATGGTTTTCCCCTGAAGCATATATTTTCCATTTGGTTGAATCATCAAAGACACACCTGTAATACCAGCTCTTAGGAGGCTGAGGCAGGAGGATTGTGAGTTTGAGGTCACCCTGAACTGTATAGCAAGATCCTGTCTCTTGTGCCAGGGATATAGCTCAGCGGCACAGAGCCTGCCTGGCAAGAGCAAGGTCTTGAGTTCAATTCCCGGTACCAAAAAAAAAGATCCTATCTCCAAATTGCCTCCAAACATTGCTGCATATATTGCCCAGGTGGCATGAAGAGCCTAAGCCTAAGATAAGTACTGTAGTTAAAAACAGACCAGCAGGCAGAGAGGGTGGCAGCCTATTAAAAGTGTTAGGCCCCCTTGCCAGGTCATAGTGAAGATCCCTCACTCCAAGCCAGTGCACCAGAAACCCCAGCACTCTGGGAGGCTGAGACAGGAGGATCACAAGTTAGATCATATCAGAAAATGCTAAAAAAAAAAAAAAAAGGATTGGGAATGTGGCCCACTGTGAAAGCCCTGGGTGGGTTCAAGCCCCAGTACTAGGGGAGGGGAGAGCTGAGCTAGGAGGATCACAAGTTAGATTATGCCTGAAAATTTTAAAAAGAGTTGGGGATGTAGCCCAGTGCGAAAGTCCAGGGTTGAATCCCCAGTACAGGGTTGGGATGTATGCAGGCCAGAGGGGGGCAACAAATCAATGAGGAAACCATGGTTTCTTGAACCCTTTTTCTCCTAGAAGCATGGCAGATTTATTCCTCGGTTCAAATGGAAAGCCTCCTCACTTTAACAATAAATATGAACTATGCAATTTTTCTGATTACAAAATAAGGCATACATGTCATAAAAGTGGTTTTTTTATTTTAAAGAGAAAAAAACAATAAAAACTACAGAATTTCAGAAGAAGATAGGAAATTAACAATGGTCGCTATACTGCATATTGTTATCTTCAGAGTAGTTGTTCAGATTACCAGATACAAGCGTGCAAAATTGATCAAACAGTTAAACATTAACTATTCCTTTCAGTAAACCAATAGAAATTAGTAATAGAATTATCTTAGCTATCTTGTGTGTGTATGTGTATGTGTATATATATATATATAAATAATTTTTTCTCTTTCTTTTCTCCTTTCCCTCCTCCCAGATCTGTCCTTTTGAGCAGTTTCTTTCCCTCTCACAATATCTATTGTACCTTTTGGATCTTATTTGCTCTTTCAGCTTCTTACACTAGGGAGACAGTGTGATGTTCACACACTGATTTAGTTTGCTTATGGATATGGTCTCTAGTTGCATTCATTTACCTATAAAAGCCTCAAGTTTATCTTTCTTTATAGCTGAGTAATATTCCATTTTATAAAAATACCACATCTTTTTTATCTGTTCCTCAGTTGATGGCCATTTGGGTTGTTTCCAAGATTTAGCTGTGACAAATTGCTCTGCTATAAACATGGGTTTATAGTGCATTGATGAGGCACCATGTTTTCAATTTTTTTTTTTAAAGGAAATTTCCCTGTGAGTTTCACTACCTTTCAGGTATTTCCTCTGCTTGCTCCTGCCAAAGTTTAGGATCAGTAGTACTCCAAGGTGCCAACCTTAAAACTAGTTATGCCACGTTGACCCATCCTTCACAACTGTTTCTACCTTATTTTCCCTTGAAAAGTATTTTTATGACCTAGCCAAATAGTTCTCCCTGTTACATAGGTTCAAAGCATCATAACTTCGCTATATAGTTAGAATTTCGTGTTTAATATTGTGGGGTTTGTTTGTTTTGAGGCAGCATCTCCCTGCGTACTCTAGGCTGGCCTCGAACTTGAGGTGAGCCCTTCACCTCAGTGTCCCGAGTGCCAGGATTACAGGTGTGCACCACCACACCTTGCTCTTAATGTTGTTATTGACAGTCTGTCCTGCCTATTTGTCTCAAAGCGCTAGAAACGAGTCCATTTTTTAATTTCACTGTATTCCTGGGACTTGGTACACTACCACAGTAGACGTGGTTGAGTGATGTGGAGCCGGCCCATTCTGCGGAACACCACTGGGAGTTAGAACGGTACAGAGCCAGCTACCGAGTTCTGAGGAAAAGCTTTCTGAAAGGTACAGTGTGTGGGGGGGGATAGTGCAAGGTAACACAAAAATACTGATTTTCCCCCTCACGTGTTTGAGAGAACATGAATCAAGAGCTTGAAGTGGACTCCATTTGCACTGGTAGTTAGTGTTTTCCGGGCTGGGGATATAGCTCCACGGCACAAGTGCCTGCTTGGCAAGCGCGAGGTCCTGAGTTTGATTCCCAGTACCCAAAAAAAAAAAAAAAAAAGTATTCAACTGATAAAACTCTGTGGAGGATACAGAAGGGTCTTCAGCAGTGAAAGAAATGGCTTTGGAGGGGTAGTCCGAGGCAGTCCTTACTTGTGCTTCTAAAAGTCTGGTTTACAATTTACTGCAGTAAGATTCACCAATTTTAATGTATACTTTGATTATCCTAGCAGGTGTATTCAGTAGTGCAGCCATGATCGTAATCAAGTCAGACACCCCTATTATCCCAGAAGGTTCCCTCATGGTCCTGTGTCATTGGCCTCCCTTCACTGCTAGCCCCTGGCCACCACCGGTCTGTGGCACTGTAGTTTCTCTTCCCCGAGATTTCATTTAAATGGAAACATATGGGTGTAGTTTTTGTATTTAGCTTCTTTCTCTCAGCATGATTTTGAGATTCATCTATGTTATTACATGTATCAGTTTTTATTTAATTGCTAAGCACTATTCATTATATAGATATAAAGTTTTAGATTTTTTTTTTTTCCTTTTTCTCTTTTTTGAGACAAGATCTTGGCATGTAGCCAGACTGGCCTTGAACTCACTATGTAGCCCAGGCTGGCTTCGAACTCATGACGATCCTCCTGTCTCAGCCTCCTGAGTGCAGGGGTTACAGATGTGCACCATCATACCCCACCTTAGTTTTTGAGTTATTTTGAATAAATCTGCTATGAACACTAAAAAAAAAAAAAAAAAAAACTTAAGCCCAAAGGCACACACTAAAGGTTTGAGTGGTGGCTGTCCTCACAGGAACCTGAGGCTGAGCCCTGGATTCCTCCTCTCTAAAATGAAGAACACCAGTCTGATTGATGGAAGATAAAATGAAGTAATGCACTAAAAACATGAAATAATGCCAAGACTTAGTGTTGCACCTCAGATATCATTAGACTTTGGTAGCAGAAATGCTGAAGCCATGGTCCTTTAGATTCTTTGTGTATGTGCGCATGCGTGCAGTCCTGGGGCTTGAACTCCAGGACCTTCCCATGAGCTATAGCCCCAGCCCTTTCTATTTTTTATTTTGAAACAGGGTCCCCTAAGTTGCGGAGTTGCCCAGGATGGGCTTGAGGTTGGTCTAATTAGAATGGGAGCCTCCCACCCCCCAATGTCCTGATCCCTCTCATCCCCGCCTAGGCGCTCATGTGCTTTCAGTCTGTGTAGATCAGCCCATTCTGGACTTGTCATGCAAGTAGATTCCTGTAGTACTCTGTTTTTGGTGACTGACTTCTTTAACTGAGAGTGTATTAGGACTTAATTGCTTTTTATCTGCTGACTAATACTTCACTGTGTGGATAGGCCGCCTTCCGTGACCCATCCCCTCACAGGAAGGACTTGTCTGTGCAGGCCAGACAAGTATTTCACCGGGAGAACAGGATTGGTCGAGTGGCCAAGCAGGCACCAAGTGTGCTCTGTGCCCTGTAGGAAGGTGCTGTCTACGGGGGTGGGGGGGCACCCTACAACCACACTCATAAGAGCAGGCATGGACTCTCCTGTAAGGTTGGGCAGTTGAGGGGAGAAGGACTTTTGTTAGGACTTTGTTTTGTTTGGATGTGGAAGACCTCAGTTCTTCATGGTCCAAGTGGAGGTGGTGGGAGGCTTGGAGGGCAGGGAGAACCAGGTGTGGAGGTGGAGAAAGGGCCCCAGGGCGCAGGGATGGAACAAGGGGCTGGACAGGGCTGGCCTTCTGCTTGGGAAGAAGCACGTGTCCTCTGCTCACCTGGGCAGTACCGAGGAGCAAGAGCTTACTGGCACCATCCACAAAGGAAAAGTTGTGAAGAAGAGGAGATGTAAAGTTCTTTTTTCTTTTTCTTTTCTTTTTTTTTTTTTTTTTGTGTGGGGATGGGAATTAAACCTAGGGCCACACACATTCTGGACAAGTGCTGTACACTGAGCTTCGCTCTCAGCTCAAAAATGTCAAACTCCTAATCAGGGGAGGATAACTTCAGTTGTTCAGAAATCTTACATTGTTCACCAGTGATGCCAGGGATTTGAGACATTACAGGGGGTTTTTGTGCATGTGGTAAAATAAAAATACCATGAAATTTGCCATCTTAACCTCTCCTTCCGTCTATTCTTTCTCTGTCCCCTTTCCTTCCTTCTTTCTTTCTTCCTCTTTTCCTTTCCTGTCTTCCTTTTTCTTCCTTCCTTCTTCCTTTCCTTTCTTTTCCTTCCCCTCCCCCTCCCCTCTCCCCTCCCCTTCTCCTTCCCCCTCCCTCCCTTTCTCCCTAATGCTAGGAATTGAACCCAAGGCCTTTCATATGCTAGGTAGATGCTCTGCCACTGAGCTACACATCCTCCTGGC
>PVLD010009114.1:0-79160 GCA_004027595.1 Dinomys branickii | reverse complement strand
GCTCGAATGATTCCTTCTCTTTGGGAGAATGTCCCTTAAGCTTTCTGCTGAGAGTTCTGCTTAAAAGGCTGTACAGATATTGGTTAGATACTCCCTACCTAGTGACCTGGGTGAGGTGTGTAAGACTGCTCCCCCACCCTCCCAGGGTTCCCTGCAGGTATAGGGATGGATCTCCTCCCCCACTTGGTGATCTGGTCGCAAGCACCGATATCACACCAGTTATTGGAGTCCCTGCAAGCATGAAGGTTCCAAGGTGCCAGTCTATCCTTTGGGGCTTTCTGCGCGGCCCGCCCGATGTGCACGAAACGTAAGACCGCTGGGCGTTGCCACCGCCAGAGAGCCGATCTCTGTCGGGAGTCGCCGGAGAGCTGCGCCGGGTCGGGGGGCGGGAGGGATCGAGCTGTCTGTATTCTCGGGGCGCTAGGACCCAGCAAATCTTTCTCTCCACTTCCGGCGGCGTTTGGGGCCCTCCGCGCGGCTCGCCCGACACGCGTGAAACGTGGGACCGCCGGGCGTCTCCGCCGCCAACAAGCCGATCTCTGTCGGGAGTCACCGGGGGGCTGCACCCGAAAAATATGACTTTCTTACTAATTTACTTTTTGGCAAACCGAAGGACTATGTATATATATAAATTCCTATAGAGTTGTAATTTGATCTGAAATCCATCCAGAAATTGTTTTCTCATACAGCTCACAGTGAAGGTCCATCTTGTGCTTTATTTTTTGAGAAACAGAAAAAAAGAAAGATCTTTCTAAATCTAACTCTTCAGTCTTTCTATCATTTTAATTGTAAATTCTTCCAGGTACCATTGTACTTATATTTCATCTTGCAAATAGTATTAGTAAACCTTTTTTAAAACCATAGGTTCCCAATCATTGATAAGCCATCTACTAAAGGGTAGAATCAAATGTCTTGGGCTGATATCCGGTTCTTTTTCCAACTCTGCCCACACTCCTTCATGTTCATTCAGATGACATGGATTATCTGTTGTTCCAATATACTCCTGTATGTTACATGGGAGTTTAGGCAAATTGCCATGTATTTATTCCCTGTAGTTTTAGTTATCACAGGTATAAATCAATGTATTGTTCAAAAATATGTTTCTGGAGGTCATAAGGTGGGTGACTAAGGGGCTGAAATCTCCCCTCCTCTTAGAAAGTCTCAAAGTCAACAGTAAATTACGTGAAGAAGAACACTCATGTGACAGCTCTACAGATACACCAAAAAGCTACGGTATTGTAAACCAAGTAGAAGCTACAGCAGAAGGGGTAGGGTTATAATTCATGTTTGGTGAATCTGTACATACATTTTGTGCGACATTCATGGAACTACTTCAGGAAAATTCCAACACTGCTCCCATCCCTTGGGATGCAAGTAAAAGAGTGAGTATGCGCCCTGTGTTCTGGATAATCGAGGGCCGCCTTAGGGACTGGTTTCTCTCCTGCGTGTCCCTGTGTATTTAAAGCATTGGGCCAAGGTATGCATACGGAAAACGGGACTGCACTTCTGCATATTAGAGCTACATTTCTGCAGGGAAGACCATGGGAAGGAGTACTGCGAAATCTGAAGCGATGTCTTGCAAAATAACTAAATTGCAGAAGCAAAACCAAAAGAAGATTGAAGAAAAGAAAGACAGAAAGTGCACGTGTGAGCGTGATGACTTGTTGCTCATGCCGTGTGAATCAGATGTTTCTCCCTCAGGCCTTGTTATGTTGACTCATTACCTGTCGATGTTTAAAAAAAAGGAAAAAAATATATATCACAATTGAGTAGACCAGTGTACTTTAGGAAATTGAAAATGAGAACACAAAGTGAGGTAGAAGCTTGTTTAAAGATATAAAGGCCAAAAACTACTCGAAAACTACTCAAATGATGAAAGAAATTTTTTAAAAAATTCAAGAAATTCAAAGAACTTCAACTAGGATAAATCCAAAGAGAGCTACCTTGTTACACATTCTAATCAAATAGAAAAGATATTGATACACTTACTATGTTCATAAAAATGGGATTAATTTTGTTGTTAGCATTCAGAGTGCCGATATTGAAGAGCAGTATTGAAATAGAAAAAGTGGGGTAAACAATCTGAAAGGACTAACAACTTTTTGTAAAGTGTTTTATCTGGAAGAATCCAAAAGATATTAAATGTTCTGAGATTTAAAAAGAAGCACAAGAACCAGGGTTATGTTTTCAATCTCAGTTTTCATTAAATATCAACATTAAACTTGCATTTACCTCTCTCTGACTTCATGATTCAGGTACTTTTCCTTACCTACTCAACTAGAAGAAGATAGGATGCTTGTGTATTATGTAACTATGCTTTTTCTTTTGATGCGGAATTCATAGTGTTATTGTAACTTTTTTAAATATTAAAATTTTTATTACATAGAAATGAGAGGAATGAGGGAAAATTATACTACTAATTATACTTGTATAATTTTATGTGCACAGTAAGTTACTTTGCAATAAATCTATAAATGCCTCTGTTGTTGAGTGATAGTAGCTGTTTTATTTTCTTGGTATCAGGAATAGAACTCAGGGATTTATGCTCACCAGGTAGGCACTTGTCAGGCTAAACTATACCCCCAGCCCCAACTGATAGTAATAATTAAGAAATTTACTTGTCTATAGCTTATCTTTATTAATTTATTAATTTATTTTTTATTGTTGAGAGTGGGAAATCCATTGACCTTCAAACCTAGCCTAGGAGAGCATAAAGTTATAAAGCAGGGGCCCCTGTTTCTCTTTTACTCTATCAATTTAATATTTTTCCTCTTTGTGTGTGTGTGTGTGTGTGTGTGTGTGTGTGTGTAAGTATGTTTAGAGCAATAGGGCATTTGGGCATAGTAATTAAAGGTAATGTCCTAAATCAATCCGACTATCCATGTCTTACAATAATTAATTGTTTTTAAACCTGCTATCTTACAATTTGTAGAATCAAAAGCATGCTATGAGATATGCAGTTCCTTCACACAATATTTTTGTGTCTCTCTTCTCCTCTCTTCTGATTAGTCTGGATGAATTCCTATCCCTGGTCAAATAGTGAACAGGAAATAGAATGAATAATATCCTATTTTATGACTCTAAGAGTCAGAGAATATCAGTGACATCAGAGAAACTTTATTCCTTTTTCAAGAATAAATATTCTGGTGCTTTGTTCAAAGATCCAAATTTCCTGATTCAAAATGGTATTACATCGACCCAGACATTTATAGCTGTTTTAAAAGTGAGAAAGCCATCAACAACTTTAATTTACCTTTTGACACTGACCCAAATAACTCCAAAGAGATTATAAGGGTACACAGAAAGCAGACATGGCACTGATAAAATCCTCTTTTACCTCTCTAAGATATTATCCAAAATATTTGGAAAGAAAGGACTCCAGTTCAAATAATAGCTTTTTTCTCTATGCCATTTGCTACGTCTACATCTATGGCAAACTAGGGCAGCACAAGAAGTTTGAATCAGAAAATCTACTTTGGAAAAGATCTACATTCAAGATAATCAAAACTTGCAAGATGAGTCTTTTTCACTTTAGGGCTATTTGCTGCTGCACCTGTTCAGCCAGAGTTCCAACTGGCTTGTGGTTTAACTTCTCCCTCAACACTCCTGATTAAGAGCAGGGTTTCATCAGACAGGTTGGAAGCTCTCACACCTGTCTGAGAGTTTAGAATTTCCTCCTGCAAAGGATGACTTAAACTCTATGCAAAGAATTTCTACTTACTTTTTTCTGTGCATCTGCCTCAGAGGTGGTCTTTTCGTGAGAAATGAGACTTCCGGAACTCTGAGCCACGGGGAAGCAAGAACTAGTAAAACTAGAGCACTTACTGTGCTTGGTTGAAACTAGAAGCGATTGAGCAAAGACTATGCAGTATTTTTGTGAACATGAGGTTTATTGTTAGGATCATCTGGGGCTCAAATCTCGACTCCATCGCTTGCAAGCTATGAAGTGTTAGGGAAGCCACATTTGCTGTGTAAATTTTATTATTCTTCCCTATAAAATAGGTACATTTATGCACTGTTTATATTCCTTTAAGGATTGAGAAAGGTTACCTATTGAGGATTCTAATAGATTCTTGAGGTTAGAAAATTCTCAATAAATTCAGCCACAGAAGGTTTTGTTGTTTCGATTCCAGCCAGAGTTTACCACATTCACGTTTTCCCTGTTAGTATTCTTTCCCCGCCTCTGTCTCCCTCCTTCCCTCCCTCCTGCCCCAACTTTAGTTCCAGTCAATTAGTAATTCAAATGTGTTTTTCTTGAGTGGTAGTTTTATTAACATGTTAGTTCCAAAAATTCTGTAATATAGGCAGAATTAGAATCCTCATATTTAAGATTCTAAGTATGTTTTTTCCTTTTTCTTTCTTTTTTGTTTGGTATTGGGAATTGAACTCAGGACATTGTACTTGCCAGGCAGGCACTTATGCCACTGAGCTAAATCCCCAGCCCTTAAGATTCTAAGTTTTAAAGCCTAACGTTTGTTTATATCCACATAATTATATGAGAATGGGTGAGTGAAGTGCACGTACTTTTCAGTTCTGAATGTAAAACTCATTGATTTCAACTTTCTTTAATATAATCTCAACACTACGGGATAAGCAGTTAAGTAACTGAAGCTTCTATTCTCCCTTAAACCTCCTCAGAAGGTCTGAAGTCTGCCTTGGTTCGGTACCATCCTGTTTCTGTTCATTCACGTATTCATATTTCTTTCTGCACACAGATGCTCTGTCATGTATGTGTATCCTTGTATGAGATCATACATAAAGGGAGATTTTGAAGAGAAAACATGACTTTGTGACTATTTACAGATTCATATCATAACTAAAAAAGCATTTTGCTTTATAGTGAACATCCTCACACCCTCATTAGACCCACTCTAACTTCATCACAGGTTGGAGGAAATCAGTAGTTTGGATTCACAGCACCTAGGAGTCTACATAATAAATACTCCCAGCTGGTAAGAAATGACAGGCATACAAAATGCCACGCCACACACTGGCCCTGACACACCCTAACGTTACTGAGTAGATCTACACTTTTAGATTTATTTACACAAGATATAAACTCATCCTTAGGGGAAAAAAGCCCCTGTAACAGGGAGAATTACTCATTTTTTGTGATTCATGTGTTTTTAGCTCCCTGGTGCGCTCTGGAGAAGATGGTAGATAAGCATTTATAGCTAACTCAAAGTATCACGCAGTTTACTTCTGTGTATCCAATATACATATATTTCAGTCTAGTATAAAAAATTTTGCATGTCTCATATTTCATCTGCTCTAAAATATTAATTGAACATTTCATCTTTCTAAGAGGTAGATTAAAATATTTTGATACAATGCCTAGCTTAACAAATGTTCCTGTATGCTGATTTTTAAGATCATTTCCACAAACTACATTTCACAGTAACACATAAAATAGGGTATTTTCAATATATTTTATTTGCATATTTTTCCACAGAAATGTAACACTTTATTCCTATACAAATGAGTATAAGTGCTAAGCTCATTATATTGAGAGTTTAATCCACTTAACTGATATTCACTGGGGTGACTTGATCTTCCAAGGTACCGGGGTTGACCAGGAAAAACAACCATCAAGCTTCGACTATTAGTGTCACTGCAACATGTCCACTTACAACAGCCACCAAACTTAGAAAATAAACCATTCCTGGGGACGACTTTTATGTAATAATAACGAACATATGAATAATTAGAGCAAGATAAAAGTGCTGATATTTCGTATTAAATAGACCCTATTAGGATCTTTTCCGCAGGGCTCTAACAAGTCAGCCAATGATGTGTGCGAACATATAAGCCATGTCTTGTATTTACAGCTAGTCTCAGCCTTCTATGGTATTATATTTACCCTCTTACAAAACCTCTTCAAAAATTCCACAAAGTTCTCCCTACAAAGAATTCGTTGGATCATGAAAATCTCTCTCTGTAATTAATGCTTTGCTCCGTTGCCTGAAGGCTGTTCGCAGTACAATGCCATTAACTAGTGCAAACATCTTGGAATAAGAGGATTGAGACTGAAACAAATATTCTCAGTTTGACTCTATGTCATCATAGAAAGGTTGTCTTGTTTTGTTATTTCACTCCTATGTCATTTAATTACTTATTGGGTTTGACACTGCCAGGGTCTTCACACAGAACAAAATCCACAGCATTTTTAAAAATTATTTTTGACAGGGTACCAGTAAGTTGTTGAGTTCCACGGACAGGGCTTGAACTTGCTTTCCTCTTGGCTCCCCCTTCTGGAGAGCTGGGCTTATTGGCATGAGCCACCACGCCAGCTACTTCACGCTTATATTTTCATTTGTTTTGTGTGTTTTGAGACAGAGCTTTGCTATGCAGTTCAGGCTGGCCTTGAATTCACTTTGTAGTCCAGGCTGTCCTAGAACTCATGAAGATCCTCTTCCCTCAGCCTTCTAAGTTCTGGGATTACAGATGTGTGTCACCACTCCTGGCCTTTTATTCTTGATAGGGAAATAACTCTATAGTTTTTATTTTATTTTTATTGAAGTATTTTGTAAAAGTAATGTTTTATTATGATAATGATAAAATAGAATCTTTTGTCATTAGCTAAGGTCAATATATTTTACTTTAAGATTAGGGATATTAAACTATAGATTGCATAAAACAGTTATTTCATGATTATAAAAAAATGCTTAGAGGTTGGATTGGAAAATTATGGCCCACAAACCAAATCCGGCTGATTGCTTTTTTTTGTTTGTTTTTATTTTTCAGGGTTTTTTTTTTGAGGGTGTTGTTTTTTGAGGAGTATTTTGGTTTTGGTATGGGTTTTTGTTGATTTTTGTTTTTTTGAGACAGGATCTCACTTGGTATTGTAGGCTGGCCTTGAATTCTCTATGTAGGCTAGGATGCCTGTTATGGTTGATACATTGTGTCTACTTGGGGAGTCTAGACCTTTGGCTAAGTAACTCAGCAGTTGTAAATCTCGGAGTAAAAAGGACATGCCCTTTTCCTTCTGGGATGTTGTTTATTGTGTTAATTTGGGAAGTTTAAACGGTTAACTATGTGACTCTGAAGGGAGCTGGGGTGCTTATTTGTATTCATCCTGAATCTGTGGAAGAGGAAGGCATGGAGATTCTGTGAGTGCTACACGCCCCCTGGGTGGGGATAGGCTGATTACGATGTAAGGGAAGAGAAGAGGCTGCTTGCAGCCATTCCTCCCTTTTGCTCTGGTTGTTTTTGCTGTGCTCTGCTGCCATGAACAGTTTACCCTCTGCCACGTGCCGCTCTGCCTCTGAGTCAGCCAAGTATGAAGTGAAACCTCCACAAACTGTAAGCTAAATAAACCTTTCCTTCCTTCATTTTGGGTGTTGGGTATTTTATCTCAGCAACGAGAAAAAAGCAACCAAGACAATGGCCTTGAACTTGTAGCAATCCTCCTATCTTAGCCTCCTAAGCAATGGAGTTATAAGTGAACACCACCAGGCTCAACTGATTGATTATTATTGATAAACTTTCACAGTAACATAGCAAAACTCATTGTATGCGTGTGTGTGTGTTTATCTGCTTTTGTACTGCAGTGATTAACCAGTTAAGACAATCATGCAGAGAATCTAAAATATTTTCTACATTGTTCTTTTCTGAAAAAGTTTCTTGATTTCCTGATTGGACTCATGAGATTTTATTATTTGCATACCAGCCTAACATTTTCTGTGAAATGCCTATAGAACTAACTTATTTGGATTGTGAGATATCATATTATTATAAGGAAAATATAGTCGAATGCTTTTAAATATCCGCTGAACGCTGTGGGAAACATGTAAGGCTTACCCTCTGTAATAACAAATAAAGCTGATAAAACATTTTGTCTCTCCTTTTAGCCAACTAAACATCTCATTCACTAGCATCTCTTCTGCTTCTTTAGTGTAAGCTGAGCTTACTCTACTGCTGTGTCTCTAAGAGAAAGAATATCTTCTTCCCTTTAAGAGTATTAAAGGCAAATAGGTAAGTTTTCTTTTAATCAAAAAATATCTATCAAAACTCATCAAAGTGAAGAATGAATTAGTTGATGAACACTGTTAGAAAACATTTTGGAAGCTTTCTGACAAACTCCGTCTTGCAGAAAATGCTAAAAGTCTTACAGAGATAAATGGGAGCAACTAGAAAGGTAACTACAGTAGGTTCATGATGATTTCCTTACTGACTTACACAGCCACCCAAGCACCAACAACATTTAATAATTCTTCCCCTGCTGAGACCCTAGTACTGTTCTCTCCACTAAAGTGTAAAAAGGAAGAAGAATGGGAACTAATGATAACAAGAGGGAGATTAACCCAAGTAGGAATCAGCGTCTTGTTCTTATCTCAGCACATGTTAAAAACCCCTGCACGTCTTAAGCACTCTTCACAGAATAACAAGAATGTTTTATGGAGGGTAAGTTTAATACAATACTAGAGTTCTACTATCTATATGTGTCTATATGTATCCTGAAGTAGAATTGTTTAATATTTTATTTTGGCCTTGACAATTAATAGTCTTTGATTACTCTCTGTGCTATGATATTTCACACTACTGCTCAGAAGTGAAATTTGTGACTTCTCGTAAAATCTCCCACGTTAACACATAGCACAGAGTCAGCGGACATGACAGTGCCACAACATGGGGTCATGCAGGCTTTTCCTAGAGATGCTTGGATGTGGCTGCCACCGACTGTGGTGATTTTCCATTGGGATGAACTCAGAAACAGTTTCATCTGGTGAAGGAGGTTTTGCAAATGCAGCAATTGGCTTAACTGCCCTTCTCAACACCACCTTCTCCTTCTGCACAGGTCTATGTGGTAAAGCTATTTTTATACTACAAGTGTTTAACAGTTAGGAAAAAAAAAGAATCCTAAAGATTGTCATAATAATTAATATTTTACTAGAGCTCTTAGAATATTCTTTAGGGCACCTTGAACATTCTACTGGGATTACAAATTATGTACAAGTATGTTCCACGTTTCACAGAGTGTATAGTCCTGAGGATAGGAAATATATTGTCCTTTACATAGTGTTAACACCTGCTCTCTTTGAGACGGCAAATGTGTGTCAGGAGATCAGCTCCTCCAGCAAAAGGTACCTGAAGTCTGGAGCACGGTAGTTTGGAGAGGAACCAAGGAGCGGGGAGGATACACGGGAACAAGGAGGGAACTGACAGAGGGGAAGCAAATAGGAGTGGGTGATACAGAAGAAGTAGTCTATGCTGCAGAGGAGAAGCAAATAGGAGTGGGTGATACAGAAGAAGTAGTCTATGCTGCAGAGAAGCAAACAGGAGTAGGTGACACAGAAGGAGTAGTCTGTGCTGCAGAGGAGAAGCAAACAGGAGTGGGTGATACAGAAGTAGTCTGTGCTGCAGAGGAGAAGCAAACAGGAGTGGGTGATACAGAAGAAGTAGTCTGTGCTGCAGAGGAGAAGCAAACAGGAGTAGGTGATACAAAAGAAGAAGTCTGTGCTGCAGAGGGGAAGTTGCAGTGCCTCGCATGGCAGTTGGCTGGCTGCCAGCCAGGAGGCACAGTGAAACTGATAACTTCCCTGCTCACGAAGCACTGCGCCGAGACCTGGAGAATCTTAGCAGCTAGAGACAGTGGAAAGAGAGTGAGGTTCTGATTCCTGAGTGAACTCCCAGTGGAAACGGGGTGAAGAACTGTGACGGCATTATGTGCTGCAGGGCAGAGCTGCGCAGGGCAGGTGCATGTGGGGAAGCCGTTGTAGGGATAAAGTGACTGGTGACTAAATACCACTAAGGCCCCAGAGTTAATGTGGGAGAGAGGCGCTGGAGAATGCCAGCAGGGAAGAGCAGACTGAGGAGAAGCCCACTGAAAGGCAGAGTGTGGCAATCCCAAATTCAGTTCTTGCCATCAGACGCCAGAGTCAGCCTGACTTACCGAGGACTGGAGGCTCACACTGTCGCTGTGTTCCTACTACTAAAGTGAGACCACAGCTGAGGATTATGGTGTATTATCTCTCAACTATTCCTGAGAGACACCACGGATGTGGATTAGCCTGTTACTCTTGTAGTTGAACTGATTACATTGGGATGCGTCTGACTCAGTGGACAATTTAATGCCAGTGAACTTGTCTGCTGAATTCACCATCACACCCAGGGAAAGGGTAGCAAAAGTTCCTAACCCAAGAGCTCAGACTGGATCAACCCTGCAAAAATGACTGTAACCTGGCAGAATCTGAGTTACCCCAGTCTGGCAGCAGAGTGATCATAAGAGTTATTGGGGTGCGAACACTCAGAGAATTTGGCAAAATTGCCTTGGGAATCATGTCCACAATGGCTCATGAGAACATCTAAGCAATCTTCCCATCAGACATCTTATTCATTGTATGTTTCTTGAGTTACTCAGTGACATGGACATATGTTCTTTTATGATTTCATGTGTGTGTGAGGCTGCTACTCTTTTATATTTGTGCTTTATTTGGCTCTGATTTCACAAGTGTTTAAGTTCTCTCCTTTACCTAGAGAATGGACAAAACAGAGAGAAAATAACTGTAAGGACAATCAAATAGAAATCGTGTAGGATTGAAAGAGAGGATGCTGGTATAAACTGAGGCAATTTTGCAGCAAAACATAAGGATAGTATTAAAATCACTTCAAGTAAATTTAAAAACCAGTAAATATTAGAACGGGACATACAAAACTGAAAATTATTCATGAAGAAGCAGCATACTAAAAAGCTCCATGAAACGACATATTCTCCTCACCTCTCTAGTCCCCAACCTGCAGGAAATCCCCTCAAAAAAGGGGGGAGAGAGAAAAGAGGACACATACAGTTTTTAAAAAGATATATACTGTGGAGTTCCTTGAGACACTGAACAGGTCAGTGTCTGCTCGAGTTGAGTCAGGAGAGGGAAGATTGTCAACTCTGGACTTGAAGCACCTTGAAGGCAGGATATTTGCCAGCTTGATCAGAGAAAGGCCCTACAGAGAAAATGAGGCTGCTCCAAAGGGGACAACCAGATAAAAGTTAATTATCCAGCCAAAATGTTACCATGCCAAGCTTGCTTGCCTTGCTATCTAAAACAAACATCTGCTCTCAGCAAAACTCTATTCCTTTGTTGTTCCTTAATAAGTCTGGGAGTTTGAGTCAGTTTGGGGCTTAACTCCATTCCAGTGGGGAATCCTGGTACTGTCACAAAGATATTCTGTCTTTTGCATCTTCATTTGTCTCTCTAACTGGATTTGCTGAGCAGAACTCATGTAAACAAAATAAATAAATAAACCAAGTAAACACAGATGCAAGAAGAAGAACGGAAAACAAAGAAATGGAATATCTCTGAACCCCTCCCAACTCCTCCAAGTCAGAGCAAGGGGACACAAAAGAAGAAAATAAATACCAGATAATAGACATCTATGAAAAGCAACTAGATAGGATGCAGAAAACAGATGAATTCAAAGGGGAAGTGCACCAAAAGTTGCAGAAACTACCCAATATGCCCAAAGTGAAATAGGTAAAAAAAATGGACAAATTAATCAAAGCAATTCAAAATTGAATGACAGATCAATAAAAAAATGCACAGTCCTCAAAATGATATCAGACAAAAAATCATGGAATAAAGAAAAGAGTATAGAATTTATATTTATACAAAGAAGAAATGATCAATGTGAAGACAGAGTATCTGATATTGAGGACAAAAGAGTAACTTACAATAAAGAGCTGAAAGAAGCCTAACGGAAAATGAGAGAACCAGCTATTAGATGACAACCAAAAGACTAATCTAAGGTTAACCAGAGTTAAAGAAAATCTAGAAGATTGCCCAAATGGATTCACTACCATGCTTACAGAAATTATGGAGAAAAATGTCCCAAATATAAGAAAAGATTTTAAAATATAAGTAATGCTTATAGCACTCCAAACAATTATGATCTAAGTGACATAGGACCTCCAAATTATATAAGGGAAAGGTACGTAACTCCCAATCTGCACGATAATCTATAAACTGAGATTGGGGCCCCAAAGTTGAAGAATGAATTCTAAGAATCAATGAAGGTTAAGAGTAGGAAAATTTGTTTGGGAAAAGAAATGGAATAGGAATAGGAATAGGAATAGGAATAGGAATAGGAATAGGAATAGGAATAGGAATAGAAATAGCTCCTAAGAGACAAGAGGGACCCTGAATGGGTTGCCAATGAGCTCATTTCTCAAAGTTTTATAGAGCAAAACCACAAGGTAGGTACAATGTAGTATAAAACTATGATCAGCCAGTGAGACTATAAGTGTATTTGGTAATATTAAGTAATATTTATCCAATGGTAAGCAGGATATGTAGCAAGTGTACATGGTAACATCATCAACCTTGATCTATAACTATAGTCTTATTCATAGTCTTAGTAGTCTTAGTTTTAGTCTTAGTGTATGTGGGAGGATGGCCCAGTGCTAATGAGATAATGGATTATGGGGAATCTTAAAACAGTGGTATCGAAAATCTCAAGCTACAGTTTACCCCTTAGGGAAGTATGAACATCCGGCCACTGTGACTTTAATCTTCTTCAGATGTGTCTGTATCCATGTGCCCTCATCTTCTGCACTGACTCCCTCGAGGGCCCAGCCCTGTCTGACTGCTTATAGTATTTCTACTTAGCTGTCTATAATGAAATGACAAGTTCACCAAGGCATACCCTCATTAAATTCAATAATACCCAGCAACAGTACCCAGAAATGTAAAGGCAGTCAGACAAAAAATTTAAAAAAAATCATATATAAACAAATGAGAATCACATCACACTTCTCAACACAAACTCTGAAGGCCAGAGAAGCTTGGAGACAAGGATTACAAGCCCTAAGAATAAATAACTTAAAACCCAGATTAACTTACCCAGCAATGCTATCCTTCAAATTATATGGAGAAATAAAATATTTCCATGGAAAAGATTGGCGCAGAAGATCTATGAGGGCTACACCAGCTGTAGAGCAAATACTGAAGAATATTTTCAACAGAAACTAGAAAGTGTACACACCTCCATACACAAAGGAAACTAGTGAGCTTATTGGATGAACAGCAGCAGCAACAACAGCAAAAAGAACCCAACCATCAGGAAAAGTAAAACAAATGATACACCAACAGATAAAGAAGGCAATAATAGTAAATAACCAACATATCTGAGTAATAACTTTCAATATTAATAGTCTCAACTTTCCAATCAAAAGATACAAACTGGCAGGTTGTATCAAAAAACAGAATCTAACAACCTGTTTCATTAAAGAAACTTATCTACTCCATAAAATATTTATAGACTAAAAAATAAAGAATGAAAAATATTTCATGTACTAGGATCCCAAAGAAAACAGGGGTAGTAATCCTAATATCAGGTATGGTACAATCCAAGTTAAAACAGATTAGAGAAGACAAAGAAGGTCACTACATACTAGTAAAAAGGAAAAATCCAACAATAAAAGATAACATTAATAAACATATATGCACTGAATACTGCAGCACCTAGGTTTATAAAACAAAAGCTGCTGAAATTAAAACATTAAATGAACATCGACAATCATAGTAGGGAACTTTAACACTCCACTTTCCCAAAAAGACAGATTAACTAAAAAAAAAAAAAAAAAAACACAATAAAAAGTTTCAGAGTTGAACCACATCCTTGTACATAAGGATTTAATAGATATATACAAAGTATCCCACACCTCAGGCAGGGAATATAGCTCAGTGGCATATGCACCTGACTGGCAGTCATGAGGTGTCATGAGTTCAATTTCTGGTACCAAAAAAAATAAATAAAGAAAATATTCCACCCTCTTACAACAGAGTATACATATTTTTCACCAGCACACTACTTTTTCCAAAATAGACTACATACTAGTACACAAAATCTGTTTAAGTAAATATAAAACAACTGAAGTCAATCCATGCATACTATGTGAGCATTGTGAAATGAAAATAAATTTTTTAAAGAGAATTTAAGAAACAACAAAATGACAATCTTATAGACAGAAAGAAAGCAACACAAAAACAATAAAAATGATACAGGATTTCAAAGGACAATGATAGGAATTAACATTGATTATTATATTACATATTGTTATCTTCAGTGAAGTTGCTAAGATTACCAGATGTAAGACTGCAAGACTGATCAAACCATTAAAGAGAATAAAAATAATAAAATTATAATGGATTAAACAGGATGATAGAATAAAATTAATGACAAAAGAAATTTTGGAAAATGTAAAAGGTTCTCAAAAATCAACAACATACTCCTGAACAACCAATGATTGACAAAAGAAATTTTTTTAAAATTCTGGAAGTTAAAGATAATGACTGTATAACTTGACAAAACACCTAGAGTACTGTGAAAGCAATTCTAAAAGGAAAAACTATTGCAATAAATGATCACATTATGAAAACAAAGCAATCCCAAATAAATAACCTTAGGGAAAATCTTAAAATATTTTAAAAACAACAAAAAAGCAGCCCCAAACCAAAAAAAAGGACAGAATTTATAAAGGTAAGAGGGGAAGTCGAAGAAATTGAGACTAAAAAAAGTATCAACAAATCAAAGAGCTGGTTCTTCAAATGAATAAATAAAATAGAGAAGCCCTTAGCCAGATTCACTAACAGAAAAAGGTACAAGACTCACATCAATGCAATTAGAAATGCCAAAGGTGAAATCACAACACACACTGTCAAAATACAGGAGATAGTAACTACTTTGAAAAATTATATTTCAACAACTTAGCCAATTTTGAACAAATACATTCCTAGGTACATACAAAGTAAGAAAATAACACAAGAGTACGTAAGTTTACATAACAATTCAATGAACAGGCAATGAACTTGATTCCATAATAAAGAATCTACCAACAACAACAACAACAAAAACCCAGGCCTTGATGGATTCAGGACTGAATTCTACAAAACCTTTAAGGATGTTGTATCATGAAAATTTCTTTGCTGAAAAACAACTAAAAGAGGTATAGTGCTCCCAAATTCATACATGGAAGTTAGTATCACTTTGATCCCCAAATCAGATAAAGACCCACTGAAAAGGAGAACTATAGGACAATGTCTTCAATGAACACAGATACACTGAACATCCAAAGGTATTAGCGAAGAGAACACAACACACTATCCCCTTATCAAGAAGATCGTACATTGTTATCTAGTAGATTTAATCCCAGAGATGTAAGGATGGTTCAGCATATGTAAGTCTCTAAATGTAATCCATCACATGAACAGGAGCAAAGCAAAAACCACATGATCATATCAATGAATGGAGAAAAGGTTTTTGACAAAATCCAACGCTGCTTTATAATAAAAATCCTGAAGAAAACAGATATAGAAGAACCATGCTTGAATATGATAAAGGCTATTTATAAAAAAAATTATAGCCAGCACCATAGTAAGTGGGGAAAATCTAGAAGTATTCCTCCAAAAATCATGGACAAGACACCTATGACCTCTGCTATTGAACATAGTACTTGCAACATTACCTGCTGCAATTAGGCAAGAGAATGAAATAAAAGAGAGTTGTCTAGGAAAGGAAGAACTCAAAATATCATTATTTAAGAATGATATGGTACTCTATATAGAAGACCCAAAAACTTTACCAAAAAACTTATACTTAATAACCAACTTCAGCAAAGTAGCAAGATACGAGATCACCAGAAATCATTACCATTTGTGAATACTAAAAATAAATAATAAAAGGATATTATGAGAACAAAACCATTCATAATTGCTTCAAGAAAATGCTGTATCTAGGAATTAACTTAACCAAAGAAGAAAAAGTTATCTGCAAAGAAAACTACAGTATTATAAAGAAGTGGGCTGAAGAGGACACCAGAAAACGAAAGATATTTTCTGCTCCTGCATAGGCAGATCCAATATTGTCCAGATGACCATGCTTCCAAACCTCTTCTACAGATTCAATGCAATCACAATCCAAATACAAGAGCATTCCTTCCAGATCTAGACCAAAAAAATTCTAGAATTCTTATGGAACCAAAAGAGATCCCAAAACCAGAAAAGCAATTTTAGGCACTAAAAGCAAAGCAGATGGTGAGAAATATCAGACTGCAACCTCCACTACAAAGCAAGTGATAAGAAGCGCATGGCACCGGACCAAAGCCTGAGCCGTGGATGGATGGCACAGAACTGAGGGTACAGACACCTCCCAGACATATTCAAGTATTTGCTCTTTGATGAAGGGACCAAAAGCATACATTGGAGGAAAGGTAGCTTATTCCACAAGTGGTGTTTGGGACCAGGCTATGGGATAGATTACGGGGGGCCCGCCTATGTGACATCAGCCCCCACAGTCCTGAGGTTCATGTGACCTTGTTTCAGGAACAGTGAGACCTAGGGAAGGGCGTGTGCCCCCATTTATGGGCAGAATGCTAACAACCTGGAACTTCTGAAGCAAAACAGCATCTGCTGAAGACAGGTGTCAGAATACAGGCATTTGGGTTTACAGAAAATCTAGTTCTACGTTCTTTTCCATCCACTCTGTGTAGCTGCTGCTCCAGGAAACACATGCTACCCTTCCCTCTGCAGTCCATGCTAATGAATAAAAGCAAGCCGATTGTGGAAGTGTCTGAGCCAGTCCCCTAGACACAAATGCCTCCCGGTCCGCTTGTGTCCTGACATTTGTCGCCTTGTCTGCTTTTATTCCCCAGCATCACTCCTACAAGTGTCCAAGGATCTGATCAATCCTTGATGAGGTGTGCTGGGAGAACAGGTTATATATTTGTAGAAGAATGAAATTGCATCCTTATACTCACTATGTACTCAGTTAAAATAAAAATGAGTCGAAGATTTAATAACAGAAACACGAAACTTTCTGGAGGATAAAATAGTTAAAACGCTCAAAGACATAGGCAGAAAAATATTTTCTAACAGAATCTCAATTACACAGGAAATAGCAGCAAAACTCAACAAATGGGATTATAACAGACTAGAAAAGCTCGGTACAGCAAAATAACTAATCAGTAGGCTAAAGGAACAACCTACTGAAAGTGAAAACGTTTTGCCAGCCACTCATCAAAGTTCTATCTTTATACAAAGGACTAATGCCTAGAATATACAAAGAACTCAAAAAGCCTTGCTTAAAATTAAAGACCCAGTCAACAAATGGCTAGTGAAAGGATCAACAAGAACTTGGATAAATGTTCAACCTCTCTGGCCATTAGAGAAATGAAAATTTAATAACACTAAGATTCCATCATATCCTGGCAAGAATGGCAAGCACTTAGAAATCAAACAATAGGAAATCCTGGCATGGTTGTGGCAAAAAGGGAAATCTGCATTGATGGTGTGAATGCAAACTAGTACAGTAATTATGGAAATCGGTAGAAAGATTTCTCAAAGAATTGGAGTTAGAAATTTCATATGATCCAGCTAAACACCATATACTATTTCTCATTTGAGTGAGGCAAAATGTAAAGGAAATGACCAAAGATGGATAGGAAGGGGCACGGGAACAGATCTCATGCAGTAGGAACTGGTCCAAGGTAAGCAGGAGAGGGGCAAAGGGGGGGAAGAGGAAATGAAAGGAATAAAGATGCACCATGTACAGCATCCCAAGCAATGAAACATTAGATGCCATAATAAGAGCTAAGAAAATAATGTCAGCATATACAGAAAAGGTGACAGGGGAACCAGACGAGGAGGTGGGGAGAGAGTGGGGAGAGGAAGGGAATTAGAAAATAAAAAACCAAGCTGTAATGTGCGTGCATAACCCTTCCATAAGTTGATTGCAAACTGTGTGAAGTGCAAACATGTAATTAAATTTAAAAATAATTCTGATCTATACTCTATCCAAGTGTTCAAACGTATAAGATGTTTAAATTTCAACTAGCTGTTTTAATGGGAAACCCCGACAGACACTTGCTATATTAGGTGAAGCTTATGGAGGCTATTTTTTCCCACAGTCTTCCATTCAGAGAAGTAGATAACTCTTCTACTATTTGCCTCAACAAAATGTTATGGGCATCATAGAAACAATCCTTGGGAGTCACTTTTGAAGATTATGACCATGGAACTATTTTATGATAAAATAAATTAAAGTGGTTGGAAAAACACAGAGATTATATCATCAGGCTCTTCACAGTTCATTTTCACTCAGGCTTTCACCTTCAGATTCAGATTTTTTTTGGTACTGATCCTTCACCAATTTTTTTACCAGTACACTGGTTCTGTTTTTCATAAAGTAAAATGATGAATGTTTTCCATGGACTTGAATCTAATTTTACAGCAGTATCCCACAGGCACAGGAATTCCAGAAAGAAGCCCTGTTGCTGGAAATGTGGGTACCATTTGTAGTGAGATTCAGTGTGCTCTGAAAGTGTATACATTGATATAATATTTGCTAAACCATGAGAACCATAACTCAGTTATTTAGTAGTTACTTAGAAAAGAAAATAACGAAATGCCAGTAACTGCATAAAACCCCTGTTCACTGGTAGAGCAATGCCAAACCAGCAGTAGCAGGATGGTCAACTTCATGTATTCTTTACAAAGCAGACTAAGAGAAAATGAGGTATTTTGGCAAAGAATCAAATAATGAGGAATCTCAACTTTTGTGTTTAAAAAGATCAAACTAGAGTGAGACATAAGGCATCACATAATTAAAAGTCAACCTGAAATAGAAAACTTAAATTTCACAAGTATATGTCACCACTTTGGAAAAACATCTCAAGCCAAAATTTGTCATTTAGTTAAAAACAGGTGAACACTTTGATTAAAACTGCCTCATAAGCCAAATGACATTTTCTAGAAGTAAGATCTAAATTTCTGACAAGTAGACCCTAGTATATTTTTGCTTCTGTCTTGTCTAACCAAGATTATTACAATAATCTCTAGACAAATAGCTACCTTATATAATCCAAAAGCAGGGCAAGTTAGCTGCAAACCAGAAATCAAGACATCTTCAAGATAGATCAATAATCATGCTAAACTTTACTAATGAAAAGAGAGCAATGAAGTATTTTAAAAGATGACAGGGCTGGGAATATAGCTCAGTAGCACAGTGCCTGCCTGGCAAGTACAAAGTCCTGAGTTCGATTCCTGGTACCATACAATACATATTCAATACACATACATGTGCAATACTCATATAATATGTATATATATATATATATATATATATATATATACACACACACACACACACACACACACACACACAATATACAATACATATTCAAATTAAAATTTCCAATATTTTAAGATGACTATCAAAATTGTATGTGTATGTATTGGGAAATGTAAAAAGTTTAAGTATATGGTATTAAGAAAACTACATTAACATAGAGAGAAAGGCAGTATTTTGTATTCTTTTGTAATATTATCCTGAGCAAGCTCTTTTAGTTGGATTCAAAGATTAAAATACAATTAATAAAAACACAAAATATTCTTCTGAGTTAGAATTACAAAGAGGTTCTTAAGCCTTAAAAAACACAATGATAACACCACAAAAGATCGATGTTTTTGCATAAAATTTTATTTTTCTGCTCATTGAGTATGAATATGGTCAAAGATAAAAGATGCATGAAAGAATTGGAATCAATACTGTAAATACCTATAAACAACAACAGATCCCTATCAAAAATAGGAACATAAAACTTAGAAATGAACAAGGAAAGAATACAATAAAAATAGGAAGAAAGTGTACAGAAAGAAACTCAGATTATAGAAGAAATTACCAACGCTAATGAATATATTAAAATATTCCTAACTTATTAAGCGGCAGAGATAAAGTTAGAAAAACAATGTAATGTGGTTTTGCTATTTGAATCACAGTAATCAAAATGCTGAAAAATGCCAAGTGTCAGTGGAATGTGAGTCTCACTGCTGGTAAGATTTTGAGGATTGTCAGTCATTCTAGAAAACTCCATATAGGCATATGCCCAGGGTTATTGCAGCAGTGCTTTTAGACAAGGAACAGAATGGAAAGCAATATGACTATCCATCGTCTGGAGAGTGGGTAATGAAATGCCACAGATGATACCATACTGTATTGTGAAGACACTAGCACGTAGGAATTAGATATATAGTTAATGTTTTAGATTAAATTGTAGGCTTACAGTGCTATGTAAAAAAAAAAGAAGAGGAAAAAGCGTAAGAGACAGCAGAATAGTATTTGATCATTTTTTGAGACAGAGTCTCACTCTGTAGCTCAAGCTGGCCTTGAACTCAATATGTAGCCAAGACTGGTCTTGAACTCATGGTTATCATCCTGCCTGAGCCTCCTAAGGGCTCGGATTCCAGGTGTATGCCACCACACCTGGCTTATTTGATTGCTAAGTGGAAGCACAATTCCTATGCTTCAGCTACCTTAAATGACTTTCTGTGTATACGTTTCTTGCGTGGCCTGCAGAAATACCCTACTTTGGCCACACCTCTCTTTCCAAGTTAGCGGCGCAGCTGCCCGCTCCACTTGCCTACCTTTCCATTTACCTTCACAGGGCTACGCCTAGAACGGACTCAGTGTTCTTACCCACGCCGTAGGTCATCTTGTGACCCTCCCTAGATCTCCACTTCCCTGTTACTTGAACTCCGAGAAGGATGGTGAGTGAAAAATCCATATCCAAGACCCTGTGCTTGCTCAAGCCTCTTCTTGCTAACTCTGTTCTATGGTGGCCAAAAGTTCCGGAAAGTCTGACACACTAAGGATATACATATTTTCACAAGCTACATTCATTTATTTCTTATTCATTTCTCAAACACGTAGAAAGAACAAAAGGAAGTGTCCTAGGTGCTCAGTCATCTTAGATATGGAGGGAGCAGTTCTCTGAATTTAGTTTTAGAAAACTAAAATGAGCATGAATTAAGAAGTAGAATCCGTTTCCCAAATATGGTTAATACCCATGACTCTGAGACAAGGGACAGGTGGAAGTGAAACAATGAGCCATTTTCTCACGTTTTCATCTTTTCCGTTTCATTTAAAGAATCACACTGGGAAAGGGCTTGTGTACATTAAAACCAGATACACTTTCACATCATGCAGCTACCTCTGCCTATGAAACGGCACACCTGCATGCTCTCTCTTTGGATAAATATAACACATTTTATTAGATCTGTATTCAAATTTAAAAGTGTATCTTTATTGTCTTAATTTTTTCTCCTTTCTGAGACATTATACCCAACACACAACTTAAAGGAGGAAAGGTTGATGTTGGATCACAATTCCGTTCAAAGTCAGCCAGCTCCAAGTTAGATCCCTATGGCAGAGGGAGCAGCGGAGGGAAGCTGCTCACATGAGAGTGAAGTTGAAGAAGGAGATGTGCCATTCTGCTCAAGGGCCTTCTGACCAGGCTCTGCCTCCTAACAGCACATCAGTGACGATCTCATCAGCTGGCCAATCCCCAAAGGCGTCTAGCACCTCTATGATCCAATCATCACCCAGATACATGTGACTTTGGAAGTTCAATCAAGATGCAAACTCTAACACATGTTTATCATGCATATTTGGCAGATTTATATGTGTATGTGTGCACACGTGTGACTGAGAGAAAAGGAGAGACAGAGACAGCATTAGAGACACAAAGACACACACACACACACACACACACACACACACACACATAAACACACACACACACACGAGTGTAGGTCTGAAGACCAAACCAATTTCGGTTCTTTTTCTTTTATGTCATTTTGTGATTTCCAGTATTTCCAATCAATCTGTTCTCTAATGGTTGGAAGCATTCTCAGAGTTTAAACCAGTAACATGATGACATCAGGGAGGGTGTCTTAATGTTCTTAGTTGGAAAAAAATATTAATGTTCCTAACTGGAAAAAGTCCGAGGTTATAGACTTCAGGATCGTGAAGACCTGCCTTGAATTTGTATTTAATCTCAAGTTTTTTGGATAGATAAAGGAAAAAAGGATGAGTCAACACAACTGCACTAAACTTTAGCTTCTGTTTGTTTACCAATACTTACAGACAGTTCTGTCATTGAAGGAAAGCCTTTGTCAGAAGCCAGACACTGTTCTATCAGCTGAAAACAGCACAAAAAAGAACAGAAAAGGTCTTCTCCTTTATGGATCTTCCACCAGAATTAACCAGGCACCATAAAAATAAAATGACATCAGAATTTGGAAAGGATTACCAAAAAAAAAAAAAAAGAAAGAAAAAAAGAAAAGGGAAGAAATAAACAGAGTAAAGTGAAAATAAGTGTGTAGCATTGGATCAGATCATTAAGATAAGCCTGGGAAGGAATGTCGTATTTGAAGTAGTAGGGAAGCAGAAGTAAGCCACAGGGAGAGGACAACACAGGGCCCCTGCTCTTGTACATTGCGGTGTGCTTTCAGATGCTGTGCACTGTTTCAATAAAATGGAGTATTTACATTCAGAAAAGCTCATCTATTTGTTTTCTCAGGGGGTTCACACATTTGGAATGGATCAGTTTGGTGGTCTTCCATTTCCTCTTACAGGACTGTAAGAGAAAAAGAGAAGATTATTGAAAAATACTATTGAAGTATCATTGTTTTAATTATCAACTTTTAATACATGCCATTGGAATCCGGGGAGATAGCTTAGTGGCACGGTGGCTACCTGGTAAGCATAAGGTCCTGAATTTGATTTCCAGTTCCACAGCAAACAAACAAAACAGAATGCAAAACTAGTTGGAAGTGTTAGAAAGGGGTAGCCAAATGAGGAGTTGTGTTCCAAATAACAACTTTGGTTCCACTTTGGGATCAAAACAGAAAATAAATACTATCAGATTCACACTTGAGGGAATGAAAGGAAGATCTCCCCAATGTTCGTTAGCAAAACACTTCAAATAGAATCAATTGGGGCATTATTTAGATAAGAAAATTGCCTTTCCTACCTTCCACTTTTGGGAATAGTTTGGTTTTCATTTTTTTAGAATTTGGTGTAATTATTTTAAAAAGCCAGCATTCTGTTAAGCCACCCTCATGGAAGAAAAGTACCTTAATATATATATATATATATATATATATATATATATATGCAAAACCCTAATCATTTTCCCCCTTAATCATACTACATCTATGTAAATTGCATGAGAAATCATATTTCTTTCACCTATGAATTCTTTGCTGAAAAATGCAAGCAACATGATATATTTTACCCTCTAGAAATGACCATTTCTCTACTTCACTCCTCCTCCATCCTTCTTAAAGGGAAATATACAAGCTTTTCAAATTTGTGTGATTGGGAATGAGAAATTTCCCAATATTTTACAAAATAATTTGGAGATAAGTTGACATGAACAATAAAATTACAATGCAATATCATGCTGGCAAAGCATGTTAAGGCTGCAAGTGTAATACATTTCAATGAAGACAGCAGTGTTCAAGTTTCATAAGTGTGCAATAATTAGGCAAGAAGCAAAATATGTAAAAGCAGAGAACAATCATATGTTAACTTACTCTGCTGCTCAGAGAACAATCTCAGGTTCATTTGAAAATCTGCAACTCTTTGTAATTATTTTAGTTACTTTCATGTTTAGTTCATCAATTTGAGAAAAGTTATGCACATATTGTAAAATTCGTGTGCATATGTTACCAGCTCTTCTTTTGCTGTTTATATCACCACTAATTAACATTTTTAATTAAGACAAAAAACACTGTTAGCATAATACATGAAAACTTGGAGCAGGTGCTCAGGGTAATAATTTGTATAAATAGCTATTGCCCTACACCAGCATCTAAATTATAATCATTAACTAGCTTTTTAGTGGATGAAAGTGAAATTCTGCTTTTATTTAATTTAAAGGGAAATAGAAAAAAATATGAAAGTAAAGGCAGACACTACAAAATTCTATTATTCTCATTATAATCCAAGTACTTGCTGCATTTAAAACAGCTTTTTGAAGAGTTTGTTACCTTCTACCAACTCTAATCTTCTACTTTCTAATTCATTTATGAAGACAGAAGAACTTTTTCCTTATCTACTCCCCAATTTCTTTCCCCTCATCATGGTCAGGGTGACTTTCTTACAGTGCTTTGTACTCTATTCTATGAATATGGCACATACTCACTGAATTAAAATTAGCTAAGAAAGGCCTGCTTTACCTAGTAAAAGGGCAAGCTACCAACGCATTGCTAAATTAGATTAATTTATTTCGGTGTGGTTAATATAAATCAATTTTCTTTATAAAAAGAACTACCTGCAGTAAGTTCATTACGTGTGATATGCCAGTGTAACTGGGATTTGAATTTATCTAAGACTCCTTAGATTCCTTTCAGTTCTCTCTTGCAAAGTCTTTTCTCTGTCCAGAGATGAATTTTTTTGTTATTGTTTTAAATTTAAAATTGCTTGGTACATGTCTGCAGTATATACTGATTCCATCTCTCATTGGCAATTTGATTGAAGTCAACCGAAGGCCATATTTACCCTGATATGCCAAGATAAAAAGAAATTCCATTCTGCTGTAGTGTCTGCCTCCTCTCTGATTTCTAAGACTCAAAGCCCACAGTTCTCTCGTACAAGTGCATTCGGTGGATGAGTACTAAGCCCCTTGGCTCAGGGCTGAGAAAGGAAGAAGGTAGCAGTGATGATGATTTTATTATCATAAGGGTAATAAAGATGCTACGTCGGGTTGTGCTCTCTCCGAATGACCGCAGAATCTCCCTTCTCACCACTTCAACCTGCTGTCTTGGTTCTGTTCATTCCATATGTTGGTGCAGCTCCAAAATGCTTATTTTAATTTTTTATCCTGCAGTCTTTGAACCTTCACATGTGACCAGGCTATTTTTTTAGATTTTTTTCTTATAAAAGCATGTTTTATTTTTTGTTTTGCTTATTCATAAGTACCTACAGCTAACTTTTACATAGAGGAACTCAGTGTGTATTAATATAAACTTTGTGTTAGCAATAATACAAGTTATCACAGGATAATTATCTGAATTTAAGTACTCCAACCAAGGATTTGAAAAGTAGCACATGCTTTTCTTTTTTTCCTTTGAGGAATTTGTTATGTTGTATTGTGAATTAGCATTTTATCATATTCATGACCTAACACTAACTTATTTCTCAAGGTTCAATTCTCCTTCCATTAATATATGAAAAACTGTATCATGGTCCTGGTAATCATATAATTTGTGTTGCTGGCCGTGGTGGTACACGCCTGTAATCCTAGCACTTGGGAGGCTGAGACAGGGGGATTGTTGTGAGTTTGGACCAGCTTGGGCTACCAAGTGAGTTCAAGGCCAACCTGAACTGCATAGCGAGACCCTGTCTCAAAAAAAAAAAAAAAAACGCCTTGTAAACTGGATTAGAACTCAGAATAAAGAATAAGAATCGTTGAGTCTTAATGTAATGCTTCTTATACACCATATACTATATTTACCACTTTAGAAATGCTAACTCATTCAATAACTTGTGATAGATATTAATAATTTATTATTATTTTACATTAGACAATTGAGGTTCAAATAATTGGAGAGACTTCCCCAAGCTTAGAATTAAGTGCCAAGTCGAGATTCAAGCTCTGCCAGTGTCATCCCAAAATCTATATGCAAAACCACCAACTGATAGTTGTTGCCTTAACAATTCCCATATTAGAATCATGTAGTAATGTTCTAGAAGCCATTTTATGATAAACTCATAAAAGTACTCAACCACAGCATAGTATTACTTATACATAAGGTGAGGCTGTGTTACATATAAAAGTCTGTAAAGTTAAATATGTTTTGCTTTTATTTAAATTAGGTAATTATATCACAAAATATTTTCTAATATCAAATGAATAATAAAATACTTCCCAAAAGTTTAAGAATATAAACTAATATGATACTAATGTAAACTAATTCTAGAAGAATGTAAACTAACATGAAGTTATTTCTCAAATGATAAAAAGCAAAGTAATGATACATGAGCCAAACCATGGGATGGCTAATTAAATGCACACACACTCCAAAATATGTGTCCATTAACTATTCATAATGTTCATTTGCAATATTTAAACACATAATTAAGTTAATGGTAAGTCAAAAAGTTTGATCATTTTTCTGCATACACTTTAAACTATAATCTTTGAATAAGTTCATGTTTTCATTGTATATATCCGATTGTCAATTTTGCTACAAGCAAAGATAAGACATAGTCATAAAACATAAGCTTTAGAAGCGAAAAGATAAAATTTTGCAATTGTCTTCTGATGTAATATAGCTCTGTTACTTGATATGAAATAATAACTCAATGTTACATTGGCTGATTACTCTCTAAAGGAGAGGTAACTCTGTCACCTTTTAGTTTTATGTTTCATGATATTTACCGTTGTTTGAAATCATATTGCTTACATGTGTATCTCGCTTTTAAAGAATAGAAGATTCCTACAACATTCATCTAGTCTATTTCTCACCACTGAATAAGAGAACGTTCAAACATTTTTGGGTCTCAGCAGACATTATGGAATATTTGTATAATGCTGTGTGCCTCAGTTGCCTCAGTATCTATTCCTAGCATGAGGGAATGTAAAAACTCATGGAGAAATTCAAGATACATGGGAAATCGCACATATTAGATAAAGTACCGAAACACTTTCTTTTTCATGAGTATGATTTCTTTTCCAAAAAAACATACACAGAACGGACTTAGTAACTTCAGCGTGGTATGTATTTTATGACAGAATCTATTTATATTTTCTCTGTTACCTCAACATTTGAAAATAGTCATTTCGAATCTGTTTTAAGTGAAGAAATGTGATTTTTTTAACCAATGAGCTCCAATCAACTCCCTTTACATTTTGATGTTTTATGATAAAAGTAGGTCATATGTAAGTGCAGCTGGGCGGGGTGTGGTGTCACACATCTACAATCTCAGCACTCAGGAAGGTCAGACAGGAGGATCCTCATTTCAAGGTCAGCCTGGGCTACATAGTGAGTTCAACATCAGCCTAGACAACACAGAAGATCTCTGTCTCAAAAAATAAAACAAACAATCCAACAGAAAAGCCAACAATATTGCTTCTAAAAAAACACAAAAACAATAAAAAAATTCAAAGGAAGCAAAACCAAACCCAAATGCAATTGGTGAGAATTAGATGACTGTATATTTGTATGTATTAGATGTTATACTTTGACAACAATGTTTATCTCGGACAAACTATATATGGCTTGGGTTTTAAATGTTTTTCTAAAATTATTTACTCAATTTACACTTATTGCTTCATTCAATATGCATACACTGCATTATAAGAACAGACAGTACTATTTAAAAATTATTAATCACATTATTGCCTAATTAGACAACCTCAATTTTTGCAAAAATCTCAGTATGTATACCAGTACTCATTTATGTTTCTTTGTAAATATATGTATTTCTTCATGGTTTTATTGGTGGGTTATTACAACAAATGTACACTTTCCCTGTGGATTTACATCTACTAATACTAAACTGACAAAAAATCAATGAAATAAATTCATTTATTTACTGGATGAATTGCTCTTTGGGAAGAGTGCTTCGTTGGTCCTGAGAGGGCATACAGCACTTCTCCAGAAGACACTTTGCAAATAGCCAAGCTCTAGTTCCAGTGAAGTAATACCAGAATCCTCCACAAAAATGTGTAATGACATTTGAAAAACCTATTTTAATAAACGAATAATAGTATTTTATGTCTAACTCGGCATTTATGACTATTCCTTATGTCTTATTTAAAATATAACAGTATAGTTTTCATGTTAATTTGGATAGAAAACTATTAGTGCAGTTAGATCTTCCCAAAGTCCACTCAGTCACAAAACAAAATACTCATCGTCCTAAAAGGATGTTCACATGAAAGAGAAGGAACAAATAGAAAGCAAGAAAACATTTCTTAAAAATGTGCCAAACTGTAAATTTCCATGAAGCAGGTGCTCACTATTCCCCCAAACCCTATTTACAGCTACTATAAAACAAGAATCCCTGCTTCTTGTTCACTTTTATCACTCTGTCTACAACCTTTAAAATACTGTGTTTGGATGAAGAGGTAGAAATCCACAAAATAGTAAAATCAAAACTCGAGCTTTTAGATATAGCAGAGATGGGCCCAGGAGAGATTCGGCTAAGCATTCACCACCTTTGCTTCAAACCCAAGAACCATTATCAAACGTGTACATGTGAGTTTTGAGAAAAATTAGATAAAATCTGCTCAGTCACACACATACAAATAGAATAAAAAGCCTAGAGTGTTACACACTTTATTTTCTATTATGCTTTTAGCTTCTACATCAATTAAATGAAGCCGAACTTTATAAGTAATTTGGTACACTAGCAGGCTAAAACCGGTGATCCTGGTCTTCCTTCTTGCTTAATGTCCTTTTCGGAATATTTCAGTGAAACGTTGCTTAACAAAACCAAATAACAAAGAGCAAAATGTCCCGCAAACAGCAGATAGCATAAATAAATATGCTTATTTACTTCCCACATCTCATATTAAGTTAAGCTCTTGATAGTATTAACTTTAAAATTAATGGAAATCTGTCTTTCATAACAGATTGATCAAACTAGAACAAAAAAATGTTTCATTTGAATTTTCAGAACATAAAGACCATTAATAAACTACTTTTCAACTGATAAATCTGCTCCTGACACTTAAAACAATTTATTAACTTAAATAAATACTATGAAAAGTGCTCTGACTCTTGAAAATAATAAATCTATAAGGCAATATGTTCTGAAAAACTGTATTTGTAAATGATAGCCCTAACCTGTGGCATGATATTTTACTTGAGTCTAATATTTAAATATTTTCAACTTTATGCTGGCTGTTAGCACTATAAATTTTTGTATTAAAAGAATCTCAAATTATTTCAGAACTAAGTACACATAATAATTGCAAGGAGAACATTTTTGGGGTTAATATCCATCAAGTAATCTGGGGGGAAATGTCTCATGATGTCAAACTTACCAACTCACATTTCTGGGAACACGGGTCCATTTAACAGTGTTCCCAAAAGTTTCAGAAAAATGTAAAAATTTACCAAGCAAATTTACATTTGTTAACAACTCTGAGGTCCTTGAGTGTGTGTGTCTGTACAATAGCGATTAACAGCAAGAAAGGGTCTGATTATAGCTCCGGTTCTGAGTTTGGGAGTTAGACTAATCTGCCGTTAGGACATTGGACTTTAATGCCCTAGGCCTTGTCAGGTTCACTTCCTCTAAACTGAACAGAAGAGCTGTTTCATGATGCACTATTTCCATGGTGCAAACGAAAGAAAAATTTATGCAGAAAGGATGTTTTGGTGTGTGTCATAGTAATTAAATAAATAATGGTGAGATAGTGCTTAAAGATGCAGAGAATTTATTTGGTTTAGAAGAATATGTTAGAAAATATCACATGATATAAATATTAAATAACATATTGTTCTATTTGTGTAAATTTTACATAATGCCTTCATTTGAGAGATCTCTCTTCTTCCACTCACCGCAAATTGTGGCCTTTCTATGTACTATGCTTGTATCATTTTCTCCATATTCTGTGATACGCTCTCCCTCAATCCTATCTTAGAGAACTAGTGAATATTTCACTTTGTCAAAATACTATGTGCTTTTTATCATGTTATATAAAGTTGAATTGCAATGCTTGCTTAATGTAAGAAGAAATTTCTGAGGAATCTGAAACTTATAATGATGGAATGAAATATTTTCATCTAGCTAAAAATGAAGGTGCTTTACAAAGTTGGAGATTTTTCTACAGAAGACATAACAACAAGTTGGGCCCAACTTAACAACAGATAGTTGTGTCCTCTCAAAATGTCAGAACAGGCAAAAATGAATACAAATGATGCTTTTAGGAAGAAAATGAATTAATGGTAAACAGATAATCATGCAAAAAACTTTGTTTTTTGTGATATTATTTTAAAGGATTATAGGTAACACCTAAAATAAAATTTAAAACAGTTTAAAAAGGGACTCATAACAAAATTTATGTGTTTCAGAAAAATAGTTGTGATGTAAATAAATACTAATCAGAAAAGATTTTATGTGTTACAAATATTTTCAACATTTCTGTCCTGGGTACATGAAAGAATAACATTCTTTTGTAAATTCGAGTGTCATACAGAAGTGAAAGAGAAGACCCCCTCCCACATCCACCCACCTAGGGAAACAGAAACTTTTCACACCATTTGAGAAAATGCCTTGCTTATTTGTTTTCATATTTAAAAGCTGTCATCGGATGGATATGTACTAGCCAGTTGGTTTTGCTTCGAATCATAAATCTGTCATGGCCAGCTTTATCATTTTCTGTCTGACACTTTCCAGCACTAATAATCTCTGTGAAGAATGAGAAGTTGGAGTAAAAAAAATTCTCTGTAAAACCCCTCTGTAGTACATTTGTCAGCCTCATGTTTTTAACTCCCGGTTGTGACTGTGGGGACATTTCTAATTCATTGTCGTTTGAGAGTCCTCATTTTATCTACTTTACAGAGAGCAGTGTTATCTGATGTTATTTCATGCTGAGATGAAACACCGACTGTATCAGTAGGGTTAACTGCTGAGAAGAAAGAACAAAAGAATTGCACATATCTAACAGTCCTGAATTTTCATGGGGGTTGTGCTGAACTAGAGGATTACTTATATCCCTAAGGATTGTTTCATAACACACCCGTTCCTATAAACTTTGAGGCAGGCAAAGGAAGTAAGAACTCAACAGCAAGTTTCACATAGGGGTAAATTTTTTAATTATCTAATTCACTAATTAAAATATATAAAATTCACTAATTATAAAAGTCACTGATTTTTATTTCCTACAAGAGAAAAGTTCTGCATGTGCAGCAAAATAGTCTTTGGTAATTTTGACACAAAACATAGGATGTAAGAGCTTAATATCTGAAAATAGGCAAAAACTACATTTATTGATCTGATATGTTTGCAAATACATTCAGGAAAGTGCAGCAGGAGGTAAACAGTTTTAAAAAATATGATTCAATAAAAATGATGGAGGGTATTATGTAATCCATAGTTTTGAAAATTAACTATAATTTAGTTTTTTATTTTAGGATACATTGTCATAATGACTAGAATACTCTAAAACAGTTTCGACATTTGATGTTCTGCATATAAAGTCATTAAAGATTCTAAGTATTCTGAAACACATCTTTACAATTCTTTTAAGAATCATGTGAGAAATCTCTTAGTAAGTTCAGTTTAAATCCTATTTGAGACTGTACACAGCCATTTATAAACACAGTATACCATTACTCCAGTTTCAAAAATACTTGTGAAACTCTATATTTTCTTAGAACATGCTTTTTGACATAGTTACTTTCTCCTAGCTGAAACACTATACTTGATACTCACAATTTAAAGAAGAAAAGTTTGCTTTTACTCACAATTTGTGGAGGTTTCCATCCATAGACCACGGGCTCCAGGGCAGGGTGGCAACGCAGAGTGACATGGCAGAGGAGGAATAGCTCCAGGCATGGTACTGAGAAACAGATCAAGAGAGGAAAGAGGTTGCTACTCTTGACCACTCCAGGCCATGCCTCCAGTGACTCGTGCTCCAACCTCAACTCCGAATGTCACAGTTAGCTATGAACTTTTTAGTGGACCAGTGATACCACACAAGATCCTATCACCTCCCAAAGGTCCACCGATGAGTGCGTGAGGCTTTGGAGGGTATCTAAATATAAACCATAATGTTTTAATATAGCGATTCATAGGCAATAATGGTCAGAATGATGCTAGTAATACTTGGTTGTAATAATAGTTTCTTTCTTTTTGGAAAGCTAGATGAAAAGATACTAAAATAATTGACATCTGTAACGATCAGTCGCTAAAGAATATATTTATAGTTACTATTCACCATTCATGTTTGCAAGAGAATTATGACATTATAATCCATTCCTTGTTAAAACAAAGTTAATAAATATGTTAGGTTTTCATTTAATTGATATGGATAGGTTTATAACCAAATTCAAATAAACAAAATGTTACAATATATTTCTTCTTAATTATATTCATATCTATGTGTAAAGATATTTATTTTTCCTCCTTTGAAGAAAAAATATTTCATGAAGGCATACACAGGAGAAAATACCATATGGATCATTACTTAAATTACTAGACAAAATGAGAATACATTGCTCTTTTATAATGCAGTCATCCATACTTTATGTTAGAGTAAAAGCCTAACCTCAGGACTTCAGGTCTCTGATCCTGGTTACTAATGTGTTAACCAGAAACATTGTATTGTTATGCTTCGAGTGCTGAACATGGATATAAGATATCACTTTTGGTGGTCAAAGTAATCTTTAGTATTTAATATTAGATATACCTACTTTATTTTATGGGAAATGATAAGTTAAAGCAGTATAAATTATACTATACTTCAAGGTTACTTTCAAAACTGACTTATTTCAATCTGAGAAGACTGTAGCTGATCAGCCCCTGTTGCTATACTTGCTATTTCATGGGAACCTTCACTTAAAAGTAAGAAATTGTAATGCAGAGAGAATGAAAACATAGATTACAGGATATTATTAATATTGCTACATACCCATGCTCAGACAATTATAGAAAGAAGTGAAAGATGAAGATATAAAGATTAGCCACTGAAAGACATCTCTTTTCCTTTCAACTTTGGGTATTTTTACTCCAAGTTATAAGGTTTAGTTGATTTATACGTTTATGTGGACATGTTTCAACACATTTCAGTAAATACCACAGAGTTGGATTGGTGGATCTTATGGTAAAAGAATAGTATGTGAGAAACTGCCACAAATCTTGAAAAGTTAAGATACTATGTTACCTCTCCGTCAGCAATGAAAGAGAAATCTTGCTGTTCCACGTCCTCACCAGTACTTAGTGATTTCAGCATTTCAGATTAAGGCTGTTCAAAGAGATGTGCAGTGGCATCTTACCATTATTTTGTACTGTAATATCTAATGATATGCAACATTAAACATATCTTCATATGCTTAATGGTGATATGTATATTTTCTTCATTGAGATGTTTGTTTAAAATTTTGTTCATTTTCTGTTCCATTTTTAATATTTTCTTATTGTGGAGTGCTAGTAAGTCATTGCACATTTATTTTTCAGCAACAGTCCACTATAAGATTCTCTTCTTGTCAGCATTTTCTTGTTAGGTGCAGCTAGTCTTCTCACTTGCTTCCTAGAGTCTTTGAGTGTGAGAACTTTTATTTCTAATGAAGTCCACTTTACAAACTATTTTTCTTGATTTTGTATTGTATCTAGAAGTATCACTATAGAGATGGTGCTTTTGTTTCTTATATATTATCTTCTAGGATTTTTATAGTTTTATAAGTAAGTCTATGATTAGTTTTGAGTTAAATTTTACAAAGTGTAGGTCTGTGTCTGAATGGATATTAAGTTTTACCAACACTATTTGTTGAATAAACTACCTTTATATATTATACTTTGCTTAATTCCTTTCAAAGATCAGTTGATTGTATTTATTTGGATTATTGCTGAGATCTCTGCTCTATTCTATTGAGCTCTTTTTCTATTCTTTGCTTATACCATACTGTTTTGAGTACTATTGCTTTATTGCAACTCTTGAAATGGCATATGACCTACCATCTGAATTTTGTAGTGTTTCTCTCAGCACTTTCTGGGTCAAAGTACACATTCTCAGGACACTTTCTACCTTTAAATTGAAAAGATTTTAAAAGGATTTATACAAAATAAAATTTAGATTTTTTCAAAACTACTGCATGGAAGGATTAGAACTGAAATAATCAGCTCAAAGTTATGCTAGCAAGAAACAAAATAAGAAGAAGTTGTAAGTTCTCCAAATAGAAGCATAGAGTGGATGCCATGGGCTGCATCTAGAGGGAGAGTTGTGAGGTGAAGTTTATTCTGGTAGCCTTCCAAAGAGGTATCATGGACAGCTGCCAATTTGATAGAAAAGTTCATTCTCTATTACTGTAATGAGGACTTTTAATATTCCCTGGATGGAAGCAATTACTTTTTCACTTACAGGTCTAATTCAAGTCATACTGCCCCAAATCATTCCACATTCATTTTCTGAAGGAGGCTTTTGCTGACACATGAGAGTGTGGCAAATATTGATATAATATACTTTTTTATTTTAAACAGAAAACAGCAAAACAAAATAACAAAAACAAATCCATAAACAAAACAACACAAAAGCAATAAGAATGATACAGACTGTAAAACCAATGTGATAAGAAATTAACCATGCTTGTTACATTACTTATTGTTATCTTCAAAGTGGTTACTCAGATAATGAGATATAAGATTGAGCATGTAAGATTGAGCAAACAATTAAACATTAACTGTTCCTTTCAGTAAATCAACAGATACTTTATTACACTTTATAGTTCTATAATGTTTACCTTTTTAGACAATTATCTGTAAATTTTAAATTAAATTTAATTTTACTGCTAGTGACTATATAAATAATTTCTACATGTGAATGCATTAATATGTAATGTTCCCCAATAGTACACTTTAGAATTATGTGTTTAATTTTATGTCATTTATAAGGATATCTGTTCCCTACTTGCCAGAGCCACAAAAGTTTCATGTTCCAGTGTAGCAAAATAGATTAGCATTTGCTGAAGGAATCAGTAAATAAATAAATAATGTTGTTTATATTTGTGTACATATTTATTGAATTAATATATAAATGAGTATATTGTTGGACTTTGTGAAATATATTTTGCTATTGTTTTGTGAATAGAGTATGAAAATGTATCATTGTAATGATGCATGATAATTAAAATTTAGAAACTCTGGAGATCAACTAAATGAATTTTTGACGAATTTTACAACAGTAAAAGCGGTCACTTGAATTTTCATTGTACTAATGTAATTTGAAAATAATCACCAAGTACAAATGCGTTAAACCACTCCAGATATACAATGTTTCCTTGAAGTGAAGCTGAAAGTTTTACCCCAGTTTTATACAACTATAACTATGTGAACAGTAATTTAAAAATAATAATTAAAAGACTCTTTTTGAATCAGTAGCTCATTTAAAGTGGGCAAATCCAGATTTGTGACATGTGCTTCTTTACGATCTTAAAAAGCTTTAGATTATTGTCCTTAAATTTTATTTTCTTAAAAGTCCTAATAATAAAACAAAATTGCAGTTCCACATCTGTGATGGTTCCTTGGTTTCCATAGAAATCTTTTTTTTTTTTTAATAAAGCAAGGACTAAGAATCTATCCATATTCAAATGTTCCCCTTGCATGATGGCTCAATTATTACTGTTGGTACTAATCATCTCGGTGCTTGGCAAGACTCATTCATCCTGCAGGAAAGCAAACTTTTCCAAAAATCAAAACACCAAATGTTCTGAACAAAATAATTGGAGGATAAAGTCCCCTTAGAATCTGAAATTTTCACTTGACAGAACCTTGACAAATGTGAGTGGGTGTTTAATCAAAAGGATATTTGTCAGAGAGCATAACTCACAATTTTCAACACAGTGCAGGAAATATTTGGTTCCTATGGTGCAACCGGAGCTTAAATTCAGACAGACCATTCCAAGTCTCTGATCCAGATTGATTTTTAATTTGGAATTCAATGGCTTGGAGATTCAATTTCTGGGCTTTCACAGTTACGAAAGCAACGGCTTGTTTCCTTCCAAAGACACTGCTGGTAGACTTGTGTCTCACTACACTGACAGGTTCTATAGCAGAGTCCAAGTACACAAAATGTAGAAGGATGCAGTACTCCTGTCTGTATGTTATAAAATGATAATGACATCTCCAGCGCCGCGGTACCTACGTTTGTGGACATCCACTTTGAAAATGAGCGGCTGGTGGGAAGTCATGATGAGAGGAGAGAGGAACAGAGGGTGACGGGAGAGAGAGACAGAGGGAATATGCAATTTACTTCTTTGACAAACAAATTCCTAACACTTAGCCATTTAAGATCAACTGGCACGTCACGGAAAATGCTAGCTATTAAGTGTGAGGCAGATGGTACTTTCGGGAATGTTTAGAGCTACTTACGTCTTCTAAAATATATCTAGCTATTGCAGCAAGGCTTTTTCTTGCCTTGCCTATTTTTTCTTTCCGTAAGCATCGGTGCATTACAGGCATTGAAAGTATAAAAATGTATAAAATCAAGAAAACACAATTGTTGAAAGAAAAAAAATGTGTTGATAGGCAATACGGTATATCCAGGCTATTTGGGAGAATAAATGAGTATAACTGCTTCACCTATGTTAAGTGTTGGGCATAATCAATATGGTCTTACTCAAAATAATATGAACACATAATATTCTAATCCTCATATTTTAAAACTGAATTGAATGATAAAAAAGTAACAAATTGCTTTGCAAAACACAGCACTGAAAAGTATATATAAAGATCTTGGGTTCTAATGCACAACAGCTGAAGGCTAATCTCAGTTTATCACCTCCTTTATATCAGAGGGAAAATACCGTGTCATATATGTACACTTTTCTCTTAAATAACCTTATGTTCATATAATTTTTCTTTTATCTTCATATAATTCTTATTCCCCTAGATATGCTAGAGATTTCTCCCAACTGGGACAACAAACCGAATATTATAAATAGCCTAAGTACTTCAGATGTTTTAAAATTTTCTGAATTTTGCTATGTCTGTTCAAATTAGTCCCACATTAGTTACTATACACAGACCTAGGTTTCCCTGTGATGAGTATCTAAACTTTTATTTCTGGAATGCATCATTTCACCATTAAATAAATTGCTTTCTCTACCTCTACCATCCTGAAATCTAACCCTGCATTTTTCCCCTAGTCATTTCCCAGTATCCTAAAACTCATGTCCACTTCATTTCCTTCTGAAATGGTAGCGCTCCTCTACTAAAGTGGCCGGAAGTACCTTCATCCTATTCCAGGGATGGCATAAATGCTGAAGCTTTCAGCGCTAGCCATCAGCCGCCTGCAGCACACATGGCTTAGCCTTGCCACCGCTGTCCTCTACCTACTTTATTCTAATTATCTTCTTTCCGCAAATATATTCGTGCTGCATGAAATTGAGAAAGTTAATAATAAGATGCATTACTTTCGCATCATTTGTTCATAGATTGCTGTGTGCATGAGTTTTTCTGTAAAAGGAGACAACATTATTCCCACATTATATTCAGTGTACTATCTAAATATTAATGAGCACATTTTCTAAGTAATCCCTTTATCAAACACATTCTTCAGAAAATGATGATATATCTCACACTTAGAGTAATTATAAATCCAGTATTGTATTGCCCTTGTACTTTAGGACAAAGAGTATTTTTTAAAAAAACATAAATAACCCAAAAGAGAAGGTGATTTTTTTCTCAATATGTAGGACGGTTTACAGGTGCCACATTTAAACTAATCAGCCATGCCGTTATCTAGTGCACCTTATCAGAGTTTCCTGTCTTGTTTAACCTACAGATTGGTCCTTAAAAACCTACAATAAGACCTAAGCAGCATTATAACAGCACACTGAAGATATTTCTTGCCACTTGCTCAAGTGTTCTATTTCACATATCAGCTTTTCAATTTTTCCTCCTTAATTAAAGTCCTGCTTTGCACTGTAAGGTATTTGAAGATATTGAACAAATATCTTCTGTTTTGGCATAACTCGTCACAGTCAATGTTTGATAGAAAATCTGTAATAAAATCGGATAGATTAATGCACTTATTCCAGATGTCAGAGCAAACAACTGGTCAGAAGCACTCTCTGCTTTGATAGATTCCTATGCATTATGATTGGCTGATGCAGTATATTTAAAATTGCACTTACAGGAATGGGTGCATTAGTGTATTATTATTATTATTATTATTAGTGTATATCAAGTTACAACAGAATTGTGTGAAAAACAACCCACATTTATGATTTCACAACTTGTGCTTGAGGAGCATATGGGAACTATTCAGTAGAGCCTCTGCTCGGGTTCTCACAAGGCTAAGCTGAGAGTTTTGGCCTGGTGGCGTGATCATTGGAATCACTGACTGAGCTAGAATCTTTCTATAACATCCCTTGGGCTGTGGACAGCATCCATCCACCTCCTTGTAGCTATGGGACTGAAGATGCTCCAGCTTAGTTGACGGCTTTGCTCAGCTCCTACAAACTACAGCCTTTTCACACACCACTGTAACTGCAAAGCCACGAAGAAAATCTGTCTCTTCTGTGTCCTAAAATGATGGTCTTTGAAATGTAATCTGACCGTGGAGGTGATATGCCACTGGCTGATGATTTTATGCCTTATGAGAAAATACATTTTAGAAAACACAAATAAATTGTGGTTTAAAAAAATTAAACACTAGCACGACATTCCATTAACTTTGCTATTTTGTGTCATTGCAAAGTAAGCCAGTTTTTTCCTGCCTGCACTCTCCAGAAGACAAACATATATGACAATGTGCTCATAATTAGTGTCTTGTCAAAATAGAAAGATAAATAAACTTTTCCCTATGAACTTTATTACTCTCTTTGGTGAACCTTTTATTCTAATTTATATAATTGATCACCCATATGTGCCCAAATCAACATAGATCTATTTAGCCAGTAGAGGAAAAACACTTAATTGCTAAAAATTTTACAGGCCAATTTTCTTCTTATTTTTCAGGATTGACCTTTTGAAATAAAGGTTTTAAATTGACATTTTTAAATACAGTCAGCCAAGTGCTTATTGGCTCTTTCCAGAAACAAATTTTAACCCAATCCTACACATTCTATTTATACACATCTAATTAGCTAGGATGAATGACCATTAAAACACAGAGTTTTAAGTTTTTAGAAGAATACCAAATGTTAGTGTGTGCAATTGAGAAATCTGTTTTCATGAGAGACTGCCTACTAACCAGATAAATTCCTTCCCATCTATCTCTCATGAGCTTCAATTTTCCAACAGAATAGCCTGATTCATCACTGTTATGCCAATGACATTCACCTCGATCTATCGTTGTCCACTGATTCCTCTGGGGACACTCTAATATTTCAGACTTAGGTGAAGGATAGTAAGTTTGATATGACAAAATTTCTTGCACCTAGAAAATGTCCATAAAAGGAGTTTGATTTTTCAAATAGGAATTATCGCAGCTTGAAAATGAAATGAATCCCAGGAACTTCACCATTAGATGATCACAGGTTAGGATCAAAGAAGCGAAATGACAAAGAGACCTTGAACTCTCAAGTTAATGAAGGGCTCAAAGTTAAGGTTCTTAATTTACAACAGTGTCTGCACCTTGTATTGAACGTTTGACAGGCAGCTTGCAAATGAGGCCACATAAAACAAATAGTAGTTTTAATATTATAATACTATAAGTATCCTGTTAGATGAGCATCACAAGCAGATTTGAGTCATCTGCTACGTAAAATTCCTCCCAGATGTCTTCCTTCCTTCCTCTCTTCTTCCTTCCAGAACTTACTTCTCCCAGATATGTGTGCATTAGTGTTGTGTCAGTTGTTTCAGACAAAGTTTTACTCAAAAGAAAACAGCTGAACTCCTGTTACTACCTCTGCCCCGATCTTCATTCCACACTTGGTGCTTTTCCACTTACTTGTATCAGATTAAGCAGTAGCACTTGCTGCTGTGTTCTCTGTTTTCTGTTCTCTGGTTTCTAAAATCCACTTCCTTCATCTCTGGGCATCAAAACCAAAACCATTTGCTATCGTCATGTTTTATTTCAGGAGATGGCATCTGTAATTCAGTAGATTTCTGGTAAGAGTGAATTTGGAACAATTAGAAATTTAACCATTGATGTTTTCATTTATTTTGGGGATATTGTTCTCAATGGTTTCAGAAAGAATGTCAGAATGTTCTACTGAAGGGAGACATGGCAAGGAAAATTCAGAAAATCTCTGCTTTCCTGAGTCATATTTTCTAGTGAGGGATATAATCAACAAAGTAAAAATAGATCAGTGTATGATTTCATATTAGGTACAATAGCCCTAGGAAGAAAATAAAGACATGTAGAGTAATGTACATTCACAGGGTAGTTTAGATATTATGCTCATGGTGAGTTGGCTACGAAGTAAGATTTTGGCTGGACCTAAGGAAAAGATCATAAATTGGCAGTGAGGAGAGCCTTATTAAAGTGAGGATACCTGTTATGGTTTGTGTCTGGGTGTCCCCCCAAAGACACATGCAGTCATGGGGTGGGCTTTTAGAGTTTATGATTGATTCATGGATGTGAGCGCTACAGCCACCCTGGGGCAGATAATTTGCATATGTAAGGGAGAGAAAGAGGCTACTTGCTGCCATCCTCCCTTTTGCTCTTGCTGCTTTTGCGTTTTCCCGCTGCCATGAACTGTTGCCCTCTGCCATGTGTCACCCTGCCTTGGAGCCAGCTGATTACAGACTGAAGCCTCCACACACTGTACGCTAAATAAACCTTCCCTTTCTTAATTTTGGGTGTCAGGTATTTTGTCTCAGCAGTGAGAGAAAAGTAGCCAAGACAACACCAAATGTGGAGTTTGAAATAAGGGAGTGAGCATTTAGATTTGAAAAAAAATATGAGGCCGTAGAGATCAGTCATGCACCAACACATGTAGAACACAGAACCACAAGTAGGATGAACCACAGCAATGCAGTGCTGCAAAACTGAATTATTCTACTGTCATCTTTTGTAAGCAGATCAGAAACAGACATTTAACGTCTGAATGGAAGAAAAACTACCTGTAAAGAGGAAGAAAATATAGTAGGCTCTACTGTGAGGGGTTTCATAGTATTTCAATTTTTGAATATAGAATATTCTCTTTGTAAAAATCCAGTGAACTGCGCACTTACAATTAATGTGCTTTTCTGCCACAATTTAATGACAATAACTGCACTTTAAAAATCAATGTGGCAGCGGAGGGAGATAAGTTTTCTTATTTTAAAGAAAACAAATGAAAATTCAGAGGTAGGGAAGTAAAAATCTCTCAAAACAGCAATGGAAATACTGTATTGTAGACATACAAGAGGTGCTTATTAATACTTATTAAGTGATAACGGCTTTTTCAAAACCAACACTACCCAGACTATAAACAAGAAGGGCACACAATAGAAACAGGTGGTAGATCAAGCAATTGAAATAATTATTTTTTGAAACCTTAGAATTTTCTGAAATAGTGGTATCCTGTCGTTCTTTGAGGAGACACTATAAAGCTATTGGTTAATAGAAAATACAGAGTACAAATGGGTCAAGTGAACATTTGTGTCATTAGAACTTTTATGAACACGATTATTTATGAGCTAACACTCCACTGCACAGAGTCCTTCATTTAACTCCCCATGCATTCTGGATGAAGTCTGAATTCTTTATGAGGCCTTGTTTCTCTTTTCTTCCTTGCATGCACTATTGGGCACTAAAAGTTGCAGCCCACACATCCTGCAATCTATTATCATCACCCATTGCGCATATCATTAGTTTTGACTGGAACTTGCTCAAATTTATTGCATGGCTAGTTTTTCACCATAGTCTTAACTGCATGTTCTCTGATTCAAGTCCTGACTATTGTCTCTTCTTTGAAACATTGACACTAGACGGTAAAATAGCATCTATCAGTCTGGATTATCATTGGCTTCCTATCCCTGTGTTCTTGGGTGGGTAGCATGTTATGTCCATTACTATATACACATCTCCAAGCACACAGTCTGCCACATAGAGGATGGTTGATCCATTTTTACAGAATATATTCATGACTAGAATCAGAGAAAGAAAAGAGGGAAGAAGGAAGAAAAACAGTACTCGGTGATAGAAAGACAAAAGGACTGGGCTAGAAATAAGCCTTCACTTTTTTCATGTATTCTGTTTAAGATCAGTCACTCAGACTTACGTAGAAATAGGCAAGAAATAAATAAAATAATAACTAGTGATTGAATGGAGAGTTTGAAAACTCTGGTGGACATAAGTGTAACATTCTAATGGCAAAGCTACTCTTCAGTGACACCTTGCTAGAATATTAACTTATAGCATGGCTACGCAGTCTGCCTCTTATTTAAAAATTATTGAAATGTGTATGTTGGAATGGTAGCTAGCAGTTGTAGCTTTATCAACATTACAATGATTACCAATTTATAAATGGTGTGCCGTCCAACAGTCCACAGTCCCTCTTGCTTTTCCAAACAATAGTCTGCTGAGTTTTTAGCACAATACTTACTATGCATTTCATTTTCAGAATGATTTTTATCTCTAAGATTTCTTAAAACACTGTTGTAAACTTCTGAAGCTGGTTTTCTCCTCTTTCTTAATGTTTGTGGTAGTAGGAATTGAATACAGGCTCTCAAATATCCTAAGCAAATGCTCTACCACTGAGTTATACTCCAGCCAGCTTCTCTCATTTTATTTGTAGTATTCTACTGGGCCCTAGAAAAAGTCAGGAGTGATTAGTCTTCTCAATTTCTTTTTTTTTCCCCCTCAAATTTCAAATAAAATGTATTCTTAATCTGGCCCAAAATTTTAAGATACAAAATATCACAAACTAGGAGTGTTTAGGAATTTTCTAGTTCCTACATTTTCTAGATCATTTCAGTATAATCATAGAATCTCTCTTACCTCTTACTGACTCATTCTGTGTTAAGTAACTAGTGTATTACTCAGGAAAAGATTGAGTTCACATTTTTATTGGACCTTTCTTCACATTTCTATCATTTAGGGTTCAAAATTTTGATGCACTTAATCTGGAAGGAAAAATAACTGAAAATTTTATGCATCTGCAAATATAATGACCCAATTTTTTTGACATATCCTTAACCAACTCCAGCAGTAATTTGTTTTGTTTGGGCTTCTCTGTTCGTAAATTACTAATCTGTTGAAAGTTAAGATTATGAGTAAAATTTGTTTTCAAAAGTAAACTGCTTTAAGAAGCAGCAATTTGATTTTATGATTCTGAAGCAGTTCACAGAATTTTCAGTTATAATTCATCTAATAAAAGAAGTTATGCTTATAGAAGATCTCTTTGTAAAGAAGTTCCTTACAAGACTTTCATTTTATAACTTTGGAATTTTATATCATCTTACAAGCCAGGTATCAAGGAATATTTTCAGAATAGAATAATCAAATGGAAGAGCACAGGAGGAACATTTTTGGACTCAGTGCAAGAAATATATTGAATTAAAAAATAACTCTGAAATAATCAATACTATTTGATGTTTTTGTACAATTTTTAGTATTTTTCTACATGTCTGTGTCAATTGCTCTGGGACATTCTTCTCAGTTGTCTGGTTTATGTTTTCTCTCCTTATATTTCTAGTCCTGAAAGAATTATTTAAATGAATCTGATTTAGGAGTAAGTCTTTACTATTAGGAATTTTCACACATGAACCTTAATAACCCTTGTGAAACATACGTTGCAATTTAGTCTCTCCTCGCTGTGTTCAGTTATATGGAATAATGCAAGACAAATGACATGGGTGAGCCCAAACCATTGATTTTTAATTTCCCCTTTATTTCAGATGTTATATGATTAGCTGCTGTCTCTTGACTGAAAGCCAAGAGCCAAGTTGTTAGAGTGTATTATTTTCCTTTTCTGAAATTTAGTGAATTAATTCACCAAAATTTTTATTGACCACCTTCTATTTTTAAGTTGCTGTCCTAAGCTGATATTGGAAAAACAAATGAGAAACAAGGGCTCAGTGGGGCCATGAGTGAAGTATTCAAATGAGTGATTGGAATCTTTTGAAAGTGACGTACAGTTTGTGCTAGAACGTCTGTTACTATGGTTACCCTCAGGGAATTCATCAAGATTAAAAGAAAAACATTAAAAGTAGTTTAACAATTTGCCATTTCTACTACTATTAACTTTGTTAATAATTTGTCTGTTCAAAGCAGACTTCAAAACAGGACAGTCTTTGCTCCTTTAAAAGAACAGTAACAGAAAGAAACTCCAAACACTGCATACTTGGAAATGCATTATTTTACTTACAGTATGATGCACACCTGGATCAGAGGTGTAGCTACAGTCTAGCTAATGCAGGCTTGTACTCATCCAACTGATTCAGTCTCATGATTTCTAAACTCATTATATCAACTATCTTTCCCTTTAGAAGAAAATGTAAGCACAGCTTACCAATTTAAAAGAAGAATTGTATTAGTTTCCTGGTACTGTGAAGCACGTAGCTAGAAATCTTAACAGTCTGAAACAATGAACAGCATAATACTATCATTTTATAATTTCCGTCTTTGGAAGTCTAGGATGTTCTAACTCCACCTAGAAAATCTTAAAATTTAATCTAAGTATTGGACTGTTCTGCCTCTTATATCAGTTTAACTTGGAGAAAGATATACTTTCCAGATATTTGAGGTTGTTACCAGGATCCACTATTTTGTGATTGCAGAGATGAAATCCACATTGACTCACTAGTGAGTGTCTATTTTTTGGGGGGGGGTATTGTTTGTTTTGTTTTGTTTTTTGAAACAAGGTCTCTTAAGGTAGTTTAGGCTGACCTTTAGCACAGCATGTAGCCCAGGCTGGCCTCCAACTCACGGTGAACCTCCTGCTTCAGGCTCCCAAATCCTGGGATTAAACACCACCGCAGGCCAGCGACTGTCTCATAGACATGGTATTCATCTCCTAGAGCTTTAACGGTAAAACTTTTTGAGCCGTGTCCACACCCTGCAACCCAGCACCTGCTTATTTATCACAAAGCGCCAACATTGCAGTTAAAACTGAATGCTGAGGTTATAGATTAGAAAAAACCCAACTCATACATGAACACCTTTTGTCTTAAAAGAAAGACAAATAATGTGCGTGCCATAGGTTTGCCACAACTTTCCTAGAAGGTAGTCTCTGATATTTGCTATGTAGCTTCCTCTGCCTTATCCATTGAGAATTCTCTCTGACTGAAATCCCTGTCCTGCTTCCAGTCTCTCTGACATTCCTTTCTCATAATAAGCAGAGAGAACCTTCCAAGTCTCATGTGATCTTGCTAGATTTATTCAGATAATTTATCTTAAGATCAGCTATGCCAGATAACAAAATATAATCAGGAATGGAAAAAAAATCAATATATTCACAATGTATATGCACTCATAATTTACATGTACCAGGTGTTATCAACATATATGATGACTGTTTAAAATAAAAAGTAATTTTTATAATAAAACACATATTGCCATTAATCCCTCTCAAGTATCCCCTCCTTATTCCCAACATATCACATTATTGATATTTTTGAAACAGTTGTGGAAATTCTCTTTCACGCATCTTTTGGAGAGTTGTGATCACACATAGGGTCAATGTCACCACAGAGGACCTTCAAACAGACGTGGAGACTTACAAAGACTTAGTCATGTGAGTTCGTTGACATTATTTACTAGTTCTGGCACCGTGTGACATCTAGCCCTTCCCTAAAGTCAAAATGACCATGAAAGATAAGTATTTTTGAGTAATTTAGGCATTAACATCAAGTAGAGACACTCACAAAAGGAAACTATACGAAATGCTTCAGAAAGTGTCAAGACAAGTGGGTGTCTTAGTTACTTTCTTGCTGAGACAAAATACCAAGCACCCAAAGTTAAAAGAGGAAAAGTTCATTTTAGCTTACAGTTTGTATATTTTTCAATGCATAGTCTGCCAGCCCGCTCAAAGTTAGGGCGGCATGCCAGACAGGAATGGTAGAAAGGGTCCATGGTATGTCAGGAACGTAGCAGCAAGAGTAGCGGCAAGACTTCCTTCTCTCTCGGCTGTGTGAATGCCTGGATCACTAAGTACTATGAACCCCAACCAGAGGAACAAATTCCATAGGCTATCAAAATTCCAGAACATCACACTCTGGGGCTCTATTCTCAAAGCAAAGTCTTTCATCTTTGTGGTTTTGAGGCTGGAAAAACCTGGAGAACTACTGTTCCTTGTGAAGTCCTCGTGTTATCTTTTCTATAGTCCTGTTCCACATTACTTGGCCTGTTAGTGCTAGTGTTGTAGTAACTAAGTGTCCTCTGCTCCATCTTTCTAGATGGCAGCTTTACCAGAGCTTCACTTCTGACAAAACTCAATTTTTAAAAAATCATTATGCTGGTTATTATGGCTGATACATTGTGTCAGCTGGGGGAGTCTAGAGGTTTGGCTGAGTGACTCAGCAGTTGTGCATCTTGGAGTTAAAGGACAGGCCCTTACCCTCCTGGGATGTTGTGTTTATTATGTTAATTTGAGAAGTTTAGAAAGTTAACTATGTGACTCAGAAGGGAGCTTGAGTGCTTGTTTGTATTCATCCTAAACCTGTGGAAGAGGAAGGCTAGTCCAGGGTGTGGGTGTAAAGGACCCCTCCCCTTCCCAGAGCTGGTAGACTGTATAAAAAGGAATTGAGGAAGGACTGGCTGCTGGTTCTTTGGAGGAGCTAAAGTATTCACCTTCAGCTTGGTCATCTCCTGGCTTCCAGTGCAGACTGTTCGGCTTCCGCATGGGACTCTTCAGCATTCTGGTGTTGGTTCTCCGGCCTTCATCATAGATTCACGGGCATTTCATCGCAGACCCAACAGCCCTTGATACGGACTTGCACAGGCACTGCGGTGAGCTCCAGGCCCCAGGCCTGGGCTCTTCAATCTCCAGTGTGCAGACACCCTCTGCACACTTCCTCATCTAACCCTGTAGCTGACCATTGTAAGCCAAATTTGTAATTTGTTGTACATTTGGATATCTTGTGTTAAATCTGTTTCTCTAGTAAACCCTGACTGATACACTGGTCCATTTGGTCTAGATTTTCAACACAGATTTGGCTAAGCATCCTCACTAGTAACCACGCTAGCACTTCAATATTACAGTGCCATGAAATTTCTTCTGCAAGATTAACTGGGCCCCTGCACTTACCTCTATCTCTTGTAAAGTCTCTGGACAAAAGCAAAATGCAGACAAGTTTTCTGTCACAACAAAGCACATGTGTCCTGGAGTGCAACTGCCAATGAAGTTTTTCTTAACAAATGAAACTTCCTGAGCCTCTTTTTTTCCAGCTGTACTGCAGGTAACATTCTGATCTTATAAGCTCTGACCAGAATCCATCACACTCAGCTCACAGCATTCTAGGGCAGCTTCTTCAGCCAGCAGTTCCTGTCCTTTCCAAACTCCTGCAAGCCAGTTCCAAAAACTGCTGAACTACGTTCTCAGGTAGCAGCGCAGCAACAACCCCTTTTGTAGTATCAAAACCTAGCTTAGTTACTTTTTCATTACTGGGAGAAAATGCCCAGTACCCACAAGATAAAGGAGGAAGAGTTTATTTAACTGTAGATTTTAGAGGTGTCCCTCCATATAGTCAGCTGGCTTCAAGGCAAAGCTGCATGGCAGAGAAGAAACAGTCCATGGTATGGCAGGCAGGAAACAGAGCCATCAGTGTGTGATGAGGGATATGTACCTGCCAGTCCATGTCTGCTGTGACCCGGCTCTCACCCTTGGCTTCACCTCCAAATATCAGACCCAACTATAGACTCATTAGTGGATTAATCCACTCTCACACACCCATAATCCAGTATCACATACCATGGTCCATTCACCTCCCCAAAAGCTTAACTATGAGCACATGAAGATTTGGGAGGATATAAACCATAATAAAGGGATGAGGGTCTTGGATATAAGGGGAGGCTTTGAAATTAATTAATGGAAATGTGTGTTTTACTATAAGTTTTAAAATTTAAGCAGTCGCTACAGAAGTTGATCACACTTTATGTGCATGTGTGTGTGTGTGGCAGGTGGATAAAAAATGCTGCCTAACAACTATTTATGATGCATGAATTTGTAGAGCTATGTTTCTTTCAGTCTTAATATGGGCTGGACTAAGTGGGTTCAGTTATGGCTACAGTCAACTGGACATGAAGCTAGGAGTGGCTGTTTTGTGGTGATTTCATATGGAATTCGTAAGGATTTCTCTTTTTAACCTTCTCTCATTCTCCAGTCTGTTAGGCTACTGCTTGTTAGCATGGTAGTTTCAGAGTTCTGAATACTAGTACAACAATTATGCAAAACTTCTTGGATTTTAGGCTCCAAATGTGTACATTGTTCCTTCTTCCACACATTGCCAAGATTACATGTCTTTCCTAGATTGAATGTGTGGAGAAAGAGACTTCATATCTTAAGATAGAATAAATCTTTTCAAGTTCGCTATCTCCCACTTTAAATTTTCCTGGTTACGATGAGTAAAAGCAAAGAATAAAACATTGATTTTTTTAGAGAGTGTACAGTCAGTTAACATTCATAACTCTTTTGTTCTACCATTTTAGAATAAAATCATTCAGTATTTTGGGACTAGACATTCTGATTTAAAAGAAGTCATCAATTAGAAATTTCATATCATCATAAACAAAATGATATAAAAGAATAATTTTATAATTATCTTTCTATAAATTATAAGTATGATGAAGACAGGGAAAATATGCAGGGTTATGTTCCCTGTAATTAATTTATTTCTTGTGCTTCAACTTTACTTTAACCAGAATTTGGGATTATTAAAAGCAGAAGAAAATCCTTGGACTCATACTCCACATTATATTTTCTGGAAGCTATTTAGATACAATAAAACTAAAAAGCACCAGACATTATGTCTCTGAAACCTCTGCTTTAGGTTTTATACATAATTCTCTTTCTGTTTATCATAGATATTTGCAGAAAAAAACTAAAACAGAAAGAGCTTTTTCCCATTTATTCAGGATTGGTAATGTGTGAACCATCTTCCCCTCTTTTGCACGATATCACAGGAAAATAATGGATCAATGAACTTAGTGAGATGCATTCAGTTATTCTTAGGGCTTTTCTAGTTGTTTTTTAAATGTTATTCAATTTGAAATGTGATTTAAACAAAGGAGAACTGAGCATGGATTCTCTGTACTCAATATCGGCAGAAGTGAACCGTGAGAAATATGCATGTTAGTTTCTTCAAAGAAAACAACGTTTAACTGACATGATAGAAGGACATTTGCCTAGAGTATGAGCTAACGGAGTGACTTCAAATATGGGCACATAATCAGTTCTTACAAAAATTTAAATTTAGCTAGACTACCTTTTCAAATTCCATGAATATGGCTAACCACAGAGTCAAATTTCCCTTTGGTTTAAAACGGTGCCTCTCAGGTAATCTACCCATGCGCTGGTCTCTCCAGTCCTCGTCACTGATTTCACCACCGTGTCCTCAGGGAGAAGTAGAGAGGGTATTTGCCTTGTTCACACATGCAGATGTGTAGAAAGTTTATCAAGCTCTTGTTTTTTTAAAACGTGAATATCCACCCCTCCATTAATAATCTTGAAATTCTAGTTAACTTTCCTGATTTGGAAAAAGAAAAGCAATCAAGAGGCCATGGAATTTGGTTACTAAGCGAATAAAACCTCAGATAATATTTCATAGTCCTATCCTGTAAATCATTTAACTTTTTGCCTCATATCTTCTGAAAATGTCCGAAACAATGTGCAAAGTGTAAGGTAAACATTAGGGTTCAACAATCTAGAAATACAAAAGCTAACTCTATTTATTCAACTAAAATAATTTTGGAAATCTACCTAAGTGTCTTACCGACACTAGGGAGAGGTAAGAAGCTTTCTACTGCAAGAATCTATGGTTAAGATCTGTTTCCATGTATCTAACTGAGCACACTGGGACTATAAGTACGAGAGAAGGAAAGATTAGGAAGTAATACGCCAGTACAATTACTTTCCTATGACATAAAATAAAGAGGCTAAACACTGTAGTGTTTTCCTCCTGTCCCTAGGACAACTCTAATTTTTTCCCATGAAGTCTACTGAGTTCTCAGCAGTTTCCTCACAGGATTAACATGCTCAGTGTCACATTTTGTACTGATTACAATTTTACCTTTATTTTACTACCAAATTTCCCATTTTCCTTTTTTTCTTTTCCGTTCTAAATAAGCAGCTACACTTACATCGTTTCAGTGTATAGTATGATAGTACGGACAGGGAGTGAAAACATAGTTAATAATAATAATAATGATAATATTAATATTAATAATAATAGAAAAGAAGAAAGAAGAAGAAGAAAAAGAAAAAGAAGAAGGAGGAGGAGGAAGAGGAGGAAGACTCAGGCTGCATAATTCCCAGCCTGAGTACAGATGCCCAAGAATCAAGAACCTTCATATTCAGTTCAAGCAAAATGTATATTACTTCTATTTAAGCTCTCAGTGAATTGTGTGATACCTATAAGCATTAGTAAAGAGGAACTGCTTACACTATTAATTCAAATATTAATCTGTTCCAGAAACACTCTCACAGGCATTCCCAAAATAATGTTTCACCTGTGACCTGGGCATCTTTTCCTCATTCAAGTTGACATATAAAATTAAATATCACACAAAGCCTGTGATGGAGTAATATAATCTAAACCAAAAACGAAGGGCAAATAATATGACAATTTATAGAATGGAGAAGAAAGTTCTCTTTTATGAAGGTGCCTTTCATTTAGATGCATGAGGTGAAGTCAGACAGCAGTTCAGACCCCTGATCTGAGAGAAAAAGGAAGACGGACACTGAGAGAGAGGAACAGCTAGTGCAAAATGCCTGAGAGAGGGGGCAAGGCTGTGGTTAGAGCTGCTAAGCAAGGGAAGTATGGGCTGGGAAGAGACAAGAAGTGATGCGGGGCAGGAGATTTCAAGGACGAGACAACCTTTGATTCTCTTTGAATGAGATGCCAAGCACCCAGAGTGCCTTGAGCAGGACATAACAGAACGTGGAGGGCAGACTTGAAGCAGGACAGAGGTGGAGGATAACGCTGATGAGGACAAAGACCTGGTTACAGTGATGGTGTTGTTGCTGAGGTCGATGATCTGATAAAGGGGAAAGGTGGCGGCTTGGCCCGTTGTGGGAGTGCAGTGGCGGTGAGGAAAGCACCCAGTTTCTCAGATATTTCAATGGAAGAATTGAATAGGTTTGATGATGGATTAGATCTTGTTTAGAAAAGAAGGTGACATTTTGGAGTGTTTGAAGTTCTCATTGGAACACTAAAAGAACAACCACTCCCTCTAAAGAAATTAGAGAAAGACAGAAAGGGTAGGCTAGAAGGAAAGAGCAAGAGCCTGGTCCAAGACCCTGTAATTTTGAAACATCTGTTTGACACCCAAAGCTTTGTTGTCAGTTTGTTACATAATCAAAGAAAAGATACTTAGCTAGTGGAAGAAAACCTTCCCTCACTGATTTCATGTGGTACTGGAAGTGTTTCCACATGGTTATCCACTCCAACAGCTATTCCAGCATTTCCATAAGGGGATGGTAACTGGGTCAAAGAGATTTCTATGGTGATACATAAAGCAGGGCCGCTATAATACATATCTTCAAATTCCATTTACCTAGAAAGTACAGTGTTTTTACTTGTACTTTGTGTTACCCAATTATGCAAAGGATAAATCTGTCTAAAGATGTATCATATTCTGAGTTGTTCACCTATAGTGTATTGAGGAAGTGCTAATGAATCCTACATTGACTTCAGAAATACTTGTTAAAATTATGAGATGCTGGTGTTATAATGGTAAATAAGCCACAAATAAACACTCCAGACTTCCTCTGAACAAATGTACTTTCTTGAGACATACAGATATTAAATAATTACAACAATCAATATCTAATTTTAAAGGAAATAGTGTTAAAGTGGGGTGATCTCATCTAACAAATGAAATTTAGACTTACTGGGATCCTTTGCAAGCGACATTTGAGGCATCAGCATTTAACCCTAGACCAAAAGAGACCATAGAAAGGTCAGCCAAGTAAGGCTGTGTGTGCTGTTTCAGAACTGGTTTTTCAAAGAAAGACACAGTATAAAAAATTAATTTGGAAATGCTTGAACAGGCTGAAGTGGAACGTAAGTGTGCATTATTATTAATGATTACACTTGCAGTGTCTAAATGTCAGAAAAATTTATGTCTGTCTAAAAACATAGAGAGTAGGAAAGCTGAGTGCGGCCACATGACTATACTAGCAAAGAGTTCAACATCCTGTCTCTACACTGGCTCACTGCGAGGAACTAGAGAAAACAGTAAGGGTTAAAATGAGCAGGTAACATGTGGGCAAGATGCTGATGCAGGCGCCTGAGGGAGGCAGTCCCATTGGCCACAGCCGCTATTCAGAGGTGCTGCCCATAGGTCTCAGCGTCATCCACACGGAAGCTGAGCCTCGTTCCATTCCTGGGATGAGTGATGAATAAACCAATGTAACGGGGACCAGAATTGTTTATCATCTGCGGACAGGGACACAGATTCACTAACCGCACATTTTTGTTGTTCACAGTTTTGGGGATTGGTCATTTCTCTAGACTTCTACTAATTGACTCACTAATTATCCATGATTTTGCTTTTTTATGTGCTAGGACTGGCATTTGCTGCTTTTTCTACTCTTGAGTTTTTCACTCTTTTCTACTTATTTATAGGGAATGCAATGTATTTTGGGTATTGGTCCCTGTTGATATCCTCAATTTCATTTTCTCTAGTCCTCTAGCACCAAGGCAGCATTTCTGTCACACTCAGCCTCTCTCAGATCCCACGTGTCTGACTCCAGGGCGTTACTGAAGCTCTTCTCTCTGCCACCACTTTTGCATTCTGCTTCCCCATTATTTTGCATAGCAAGTTTTACTTTACTTTCTTAGCCATCTTACGTATTACTTCTCGGTTTTCTCCCTGACTCCAACTTTGGATTATTCAAATCTGTTCTGTGTGCCCACAAAATCTGCCCAGCACTTCCAGACTGTAATTACATTAGTTATGAATTGTAATTGTACATAAAGAGAATGCCTTACAGCTTTCTTAGATAGACAGGGTTTAACATATGATGAAGTAGTTTTCACATACTGCATATTTGTATATTTTTCACCACTCCTACCAAGAGTTAGGTTTAATAGTCTCTTCCCATGGACATGAGGAGAGCTCCGTGACTCACTTTCAACTAATGAATCTGCTAGATTTGACATTACTTGCGCCCTGGCACTATATCAGAAAAGGGGGAGCCACTTGCATCTTGTGCAGTGTGGTACCATAATTTTGAAACGGCCCACCCAAGCCCTCTCCCCTCGTTCACAGGACGGCATATCATACCCTGTGGTTATGGCACATTACATAAAGCCACAAAAAGAGAATACTTCTCAGTTGGATTTATACTAATCAGAAGAAAGATTATCTGGGAGGATCTGACATAATGGAAATTTTAACAGGGTAAAATATTTTTGGCTACATAGAAATAAAAAGTTTCGGAGATCTGAAGTATTTGAGAATTTGAACTGAGACTTCCTGTAGCTATGTTATGAGAGCCTTTCTTGAAGTAATGTCAGAAAATTGTGTGCATGGAGCTGCAACTGGCCTCCAGGACACCAGCATCGTTCTCTTCCACCAACCAGAAAATGGGATCCTCCCTCCTACACCCACAGGGGATTAAATTTCACTGATAGCATGAGGTTGAAAGCAGATTCTTCCTCACACCACAAGGGAGAAGGTACTGGCCGAGAAGTTGAGTGAGATAATAAGTAAATACTTCATCCAGATTCTGAAATACAGAACGCTGTGACAGAATGTTATGTGAATTTATCACACAACAGAGAAAACTAGCACTTCCTGAATCGTCATATTAAAAGACCAAGTACTTCAAGACCATCATGTGATAAGGAAGATAGGGACACACACAGAACCCAAACATAGCCTCTACAGGACAGGCTCAGGTGAGGGCCCAGGAAATAATCAGCATCAATATTCAGATATGTGACTACAGACATTTGGCTCACAATTTCCATCTGAAATACATTATAACATTGAGCCACCACTTCTCACTATAAGACAGATACTGAGGATCAGAATTAAACCATGTCATATGGAGTGATGGTGCGCTTCTGCAATCCCAGCACTTGGTAGGGTGAGGCAGGAGGATCTTTGTGAGTTTGAGGCCAGCCTGGGCTACAAAGTGAGCTCAAGGCCAGCCTGAACTGCACGGTGAGACTCTGTCTCAAAAAGACAAAAAAAAAAAAAAAAAAAAGAGTTAAACCGTGTCTATTTCTGTGTAGATTTCAGAGCAACATAATCTATTTAAAAATAAAAATAAAAAATTTTGGTACTAGGAATTGAACTCGGGACATTGTGCTTACCAGGCAGGCACTTCTGCCACTGAGCTGTATCCCAGGCCCTAAAATTTTCATCTGAAACTGCTATATTTTGGAATAATTTGTGAAACATTAGAAAGAAAGTTTTTCAGGAAATGAGTGTTAAGTAACTTATAGAAACTTTCCTTGAATGAAATGATCAGGCCCAGAAAAAAATACACACACACACATACACACATGCACACACAGATATATTCTTAAACATAAGTTCCATCACAAAATCCAAAGAACAGTGTTGCAGGACTATATAGTCTAAATTGATACTCAGTTAATATTATATAATATTTCCAGATTTTAATTCTCTTTAAGGCACATACTTCTATGCAACACATTCTTGCTGACTTGTTTGTGGATTTCCACTTAATTACTTTCTCATGTAAATACAGTGAGAGTGACTACCCGGTGTATGGCTGAAGCCGTGTCTGACATACTGAGGGTGTCATCTACTATATAAAGAACGGGCACGTTTCACTCCTTTAAGTTCTACTTCACCTACCTTCCATTGGCTCTGCCTTTTTGCTTTTTAATGACCTTTAAAGTAGAATCTTTTGAACTGACCTTCCTGTCTGACTGCTCTGTATTATTTGCCCTATGGAATAGAAACATGCTTGAATTCTTACAAAATAATTGAAATTTCCTTAGGCAGGTATAAAACTCTGTCTTCCCCTGGCCAATCTATCTGCCTTTGAATTCTTCTTGTTTTAATCCACAGTATTTTCAAAGACAAAGGAAATTACTAAATTGCTAGTCACAAATGATCTAAACACAAATGATTTAAACACAGCAAGGGAAATTGGAAATAGGGATTAGAACACAGCGGCATCATATGGGAAAATACATCTCATGGAAAGTTTTTGTAATTGAAAGACAAATATAGAAATATTAGAAAATACATGATGGAGTATTACTCTGTCATAAAAATGGATACATTTGTTTCATTTTGGGGGGAACAAATGCACGTTAAGACAGTTGCATTAAGTAAAACAAATCAAGACACACAAGCATACATGTCACATAATTTTTCTTACAAGCAAAATTCAAAGTATATATAATGCAAAGAGTGAAATACAGGACAGATAACAGAAAAGAGGATTCAGCTACTTTATAAATGAGAAAGGACCAAGAAGGAAGGTGGGAGAGGAAGGAAAATGCTAAAGAAAAATCACGTGCATCTTCCACATGCACCACCTTCCCGCAAGGAATGTGTTCATTTGTACTGCAGCCCTGTACTAAAACACAACAAGTAACAAAGAAATCTGTAGTCTTTATGAAGAAAAAGAGCTTTTCTCTTTCATTTGTTATGAGTACGTGTTTATGACCTACAAGGATTGTACTTGTGTCAGGGGTTAGTGCCTGCATGTGACATATCTGAATTCTCCTATTTCTCCTATTTCTCCTCCTCCCTCCATTTCTTAGTCCTCTTCCTATTTGCAAACTATTTATCTCCCTGTTTTCTACTATCTAGCTTTTATTTTATTCTTTATATTATATGGGGTTCTCACATAAAAGAGCTATGTGACTGACTTAATTCATCAACCCCGAGGTTTTAAGGTGCATGCATTTGCCAACACATAGCACAAATTTATACTGCTTTACAGCAGAGTGGTACTCCATCCTGCGTAAATACTACGTTTGTTTTACCCACTCATGCAACAAGTGCATGTACAAAATTCATGATGTTGACCAGGAAATGAGCCCAAAATATAATTAATAACATAAAATTGTTATGATAGAATGATTCTTAAATTAGGGAATAGGGACATTTACTGATTTCACCCATATTCTTTAAAAACAAATTTTCTGAAGAAATACACGGTTATATAAATATATATATTTTGGTGGTTCTGGGGGTTGAAACTAGGCCTTTGTGTACACGAAGCAAGAGCTTTACCACAGGGCCGCACCCCAGAACCCCAAAAGCACACTTTTAGAAACTCTGTGATCTCATACCTTAAGAGAGGATGCATTGCTAATATATATATATATATATATATATATATATATATATATATTTGGTACCAGGAATCAAACTCAGGACCTTGAGCTTGCCAGGCAGGTGCTTGTGCCACTGACCTCCATCCCTGGGCCTATAAATAAAATTTTAGCTTTTAGCTATAGCATTATAATTTTTTGTCTCTTCAATTGTACATAGCAATAATGGAAAATATTTTTTTCTCTATGTAGAGTTTGTATACTTAAAAATCCATTGTTATTCACAGAGTGCAAAATAATTACTTTAAGCAATCTGATTATGTGCTTAACTGAAGAACCTTTGTAAATTTGACAACACTTCAACATTATTTGTTAAAGTGTTTCAAGTACTTGAATAGATAAAAAATCTACTTAAACTATAGAGTGGATAACACTAGCATTTACCTAAAAAGACCATTATGAGGAATAAATAAATGAAATGCTTCGAGCATTCATGCATCATATTCTAGTATGCGGTTGTTCTCTGCTGTGGTCATTACTGCCATTGTTTTCACTGATGTCACTGTGAGTGGTTAATAACGAGTAGTGTATATGGCCATGCAGAGGGTTGAGTGATTAGTCCTTCTGAGGCCCGTAGAACACGATCCAGGCAGGCACTTATTCCACTGAGCTATATCCCCAGCCCTAGAACTCATCTATCACAGTGTTCAAAACTGTTTCCGCTATTGATAGCTTGCATTATCACAAACAATTTATAATTTCCCTGACATAAGATGTGGTGGTGATACAAACCTATCTCTACGCTTGAAAAATAAGTGACCGATCTATTTTATACTGTCAGAAATAAACTCGAGCATGTTTCCTGCATTTTATCCACAACAGGTCCAAAAACTCTAGGGATTACAAAGAAAGGGGGAACATTAGTATCACTGGGAAAGTACACAGTGCTGAGTAAAGCTTGAACTTACAAAGAAAAAGCCTAACTGAAATTGTCAGCATTGCAATGAACAGATCAATACAGTCTGGCATTTGATTTCATAAACTGACAAATTTCTGCTGATTAATATTTAGATTTCCAGATTGTCATAAAAATTTAGCAGTTAGACCCCAAGGAACACACTGTGTGTAAGATGAATTTGCTTAGAAAATGTACTTAGAATACATGCAACTATTATGTAATTCTAAGAGTTCTGAGAAAGTCATTAGTGTTATAATCATGTCCAACAATAAATATTGCTTCTGCACTTAATCGGTTAAATCTATAAAATTTCTGCAGAAATATGAATTGATTACAATGACAAAAGATTACAAAGTCTTCAAAATAAATTTAATATTATAGAAATTTATGTATCTACTTTACATAGCACCTCAAGTACCATTTGTAAAAGAATAGCAGCAGCACACACACATTTTTGCCTTTTTAATAAACAAAGAATAAAAAAACTAAATAAAGTGTTACGTTGCCTTCCAGTACATCTATAGGCCTTTTCTGAGAATTATCTGTATTGTCAAGATTAGTATATTAAGTGTACTTCTCTCAAAGTGCTTAGCAAACTATATGCATGAAGGAAATTAAAAGAAGACCTTCCAAAGGATGTCACGCTATCTATCCATCACTGTGTGCTTCATCCCAGGACACAGCAGGTGGCCCAGGAATGAGCTTAAGATTGGAAAAACCTCCACTTTGAGTTTTTAACTGGTCTCAATGAGAGATGGTGATTTTCTTGAGGTGGCAAAAATGAAATTTTAGTTTCCTGAAGATTGATGTCTATTTCTGCCAAGTCAAAGAAGTCAATGTAAAGTAGAGGAAAACACAGTTGACAAGCTTGTGCGCACAACTTTCAAAGTGAGAGATGACAAATGCAAGAAATGCCTGCCCACATTCAACTCTGCTTCTTAGTTTTTCCTGTTTTTTTTTTTTTTTTTGCCTGAGCCCTGTTTTTGCTGAGTTATATCTGATAAGTAGAATTCATCTGATAAACATCCCCTGTAGCCAGAGCTTCTACAAGCTTACTTTCTGTCATTTTTAAACAATTCCATACTACTTAAAGAACCAGTCTTCTTTTTAATAATTTTGAAATTAGTATATATTATATAACATTTAATGAATTTATCTATCTATCCATCTGAAGAGCATTCTTGCAAAGTAAAATAAATGCAGACCTGAGAAGTACAGCACCATCAGTATGTCCTAAAATGTATTTTCTAAAGAGGAACATGGCATTATGTAATGGTTAACTACTAGATCACAATTTGACAGATCTTCTGGCAAGAAAAACCTGGTGGATTAGAAAATGCATATGAACCGTTTGTGGAGAAGCAGAGAAGATTCTTCGATGGGGTGATGATTAAGAAAAGCTTTGAGTCCTAACTCCACTCCATCTACTGGTGAAAGCTTCAGAACAATTCACAGACAAGCAGCCTAATGCTTGGACAGTACTAAGGAGGAACATGTTGAGAAAATATGATCTCATTCTCTGTGGAATTTGTGAAAATGTTTCTCTAGCACCCTTAAAGTAAAATAGAGTCAAACTTCCATAAGCTGATATGTGATTATGGTTATCAGGGTGATGTTGAAATCAACAAAGACATTTAGAATTAAATTAATAATTATTATTATAAGGTTGAATATATAGAGAAATTATAGTGGCTTCTTCATTGTATTATACTTTTAATGTACATGGTATAAAATTAACATGGATGAAGAGCCATATGAAAGGTATAAAACAATGGGAAAGAGCCCTAAATTAAGAATATGAGAGATATGGAAAAGTCACACGAGGAAAGATGGATTGCCAGATTTGTTGCCCCAGTTCAAAGTTTTCAATAAGATACCTACAGAAGAACTTTATGCGATGTCCAATAATTTCTTCTCCAATGCCCCAGTATTTACAAATATGGAGCAAAATGACATGACTACAGTCGTTGTTGTAGTTGCTTCCATTCCTGATCTCAGATCGCCAGCAGTAGTCTGCTCACGTTTTAGTAATGTCCTTTTTAATTTCAACCATATGTACATCTCCCTACATTCTTCCTTCTAAATCCCACTTCAATGCTTTGTCTCAAGGAATATTAAACTATACTTCCAGAAGAAAGATGGTGGATAGATACCGTCATGGTACAGAGTTCTGGTTATCAGGGAATTAAGAATATATGGTCTAATATAGGAGCTAGATTTTGATAAATCAGTTACTGATATAAGCATTAAATTGCTTATTTGCTTAATGCTTGTAGACATATATTTAAACTAAATATATTCCCCATAGCTACTTTCATCTGTCATATAGGCAAACATTGTCTTACCATTAGAAAGAGCCAGTTACTGTCAAAGTGAATTCAACATTCTTTTCCTCACTCTCTCAGCTTTTCATACTTATGGAGAAATGACCGAAAAAATCAACATAAAGGAAATTTCCTTGGCTCACAGCTTCGGGGGTTTCAGTCCATGCTCCACTCAGTCTATTACTGTGGTCCATATGTGATTAGAGTGTTGTGGCTTGGGAGCTTATGGAGGAAGATGTTGCTCACCTCATGGAGACTGTAAAATGAAGAGAGACAGGAGAGGGAGAGGGAGAGGGAGAGAGAGAGAGAGAGAGAGAGAGAGAGAGAGAGAGAGAGAGAGAGAGAGAGAGAGAGAGAGAGAGAGAGAGCACCTAGTTTCAAGATAGAGACATATATAAAGGTATAAAGCCTTTGTAAAGGCTTCACAAAGGCTTACTCCCAGTGCCAAAGCCCTCCAGCTAGGCCGCTCCTCCTCATAGCCCATTTACACATTAGGTTAGCAGCCTCATGATCCAACCACCTTTCTAGGCTCCATTTCTAAACTTTGCTGCATCAGGAATCAAGCGTTCAGTACATGAGTCTTTGGGGGATACTTCATTTTTAAACTAACACTTCCTTCTCATTTCCCTCTTCCTGCAGTGACCCATTGTTATGGTTGATACATTGTGTCAACTTGGGGAATCTAGAGGTTTAGCTGAGTGACTCAGGAGGAAGCTGGGGTGCTTCCCTTGTAAACATCCTGAGCCTATGGAAGAGGAGGGCATGGAGATTGTGTGAGAGGTTCACGACCCCTGGGTGGGGTAGGTGGTTTACAATGTAGGAGAGAAAAGGAGGCTGCTTGCCTGCCATTCCTCCCTTTTGCTTGCGGTTTTTGCTGTGCTTTGCTGCCGTGAACAGTTTGCCCTCTGCCATGTGCCATTCTGCCGCAGAACCAACCAAGTAAGGACTGAAACCTCCACAAACTGTAAGCTAAATAAACCTTTCCTTTCTTCATTTTTGGTGTTGGGTATTTTGTCTCAGCAACGAGAGTAAAGTAACCAAGACACCCATGATCCATTTGCAAAGATCTGTGCCATAGTCATGGGGAGGTACTCAGTCTATAAAACGTGCCATCCTCTTCTTTACTTCTATGCTAAATTTGCATTATCCTGACTTCTCTGAGCCATAGGATTGTTCTGAAAATGCTCTTAAAATTGTGGGCACCTCTGCATCTTTCGCATCTTTCTTATGAGGAGGATCCTTAAATGTTCCCTTGCCCTGGCTTGTGGCATGATGTAAGTGGGAGGTCAAAGGAGAAAGTCATCAGGCCAGTTCATTTCTTCATATCCTACATGTGTTCTGCTGATGTTTTTTCTTCTACTCTGTTAATCTCTTACAGAAGTCCAAAGACGTGGTCTTTTACAACTGCTGCAAACACATGACAGAACACGGATGTTTCTCTTCTTTGATTCCTAAACATCACATCTATTCTTCCAGCCTTACTGTACTTCCGACCCTTCCATGCAAAATCCCAAGCTGTGAAATAGTTAATGTGTCTTTATCATCAACCCACACAGATAATTCCCCAATATTTTCATCTCTAACTCATTTCTAAAGCTGTTTGAATCAAGAAACTTCTTTTGTATCATTTCTCTTTTCTTCCCAATTCCACTGGTTCTCTCACTTAAGAGGTGACTTTTTATACAGGTATTTGCTGTTTACTATTCTAAAGCCAAGCTTTGAAATCACGAATCTTTTTGTTATTCAAAACTGTATGCCACTTGCAATTTAAATGCAATCTCAAGACCTGTCTTCTGCTGTGAATATCAAGAGACTGATACGAAACTAAAAGTAAAAACAAAATGACTTTAATTTACACAAGATTCATCACTAGCCCATAACATATAAATAGGTACCTGCTGGCAGAAGGCTGTAATGAGGCAGAAATTTTAAGAAATAATACACAAGGACAAACTTCAAATAGTATCTTTCATGATGCTTCCTGATAATGCTCTAAAAGGCAGATGCAGTGTATTCGAGATTAACTATCTAAGAGACAGTAAGTGAGTTCCCTGAGGAGGTGACACTTATGCTTGAAAATGAACAATAAACAGGAATTCCTTTTGATGAACAATGACATTGACCTAGAGTCTGAAAATGTGCAGAGAACAGCAGATCAGAGATGGGTAGGAAGGAAAGAACGTTTTAAGGAATTGAAAATTATGGTAGTCAGAGTACATAAAGTGACAAGCAACTGTCTCGGATGAGCATCCTGAGAAGGCAGACTTGGAGCCATGCTAAGACCTGAAAATACTTCGATTTAATCTAAATTCAATTGGAATTCTTTTAAAGATTTTCAGCAAGTACAAATTATATGCTTTATATCATTAAATAGTGAACTGTGACAATCCTGTGACCGAGCTTCTAGAATCACAGCGAACAGACACCCCTCTGTGTATGCCCCATTAGTGAGCAGAATTCGATCTCATGCTTTACCCCAAAATCTCTAATGTGAGCATCTCCAGACTAAGTACTTTATTTTATTATGGCTGCAGATATTTTTTATTACTTTTCATTACTTTTTGTGATGGCTCCAGAATTCCCTATATGAGATGCATATTTTAAAATTCATCAGTATTTGTGCCGCTGTATTCCATCACGCAGATGCAATGGAAAATCAAGCCTTCCTTTACTACTCTCCATATGTGTTCAATATCTTAATGTTCCCAGCTGTGTATCATGCTGTTCTGCTTATCACACCTGTAACTTTATCTCTGAGGTCCTGCCTTTGCTAAAGTAGGCATTTACCTACTCATTCCACTAAGTATGTAGTGTGAATGTTTATGTAAATGTGTGTTTGTTCTCACTTTATAGAAAACTGGAAGGAAAATGTTTTGAGTGATATAATATGTATACATTATGAAATGTGGCTACGTCATTATGTATAAAACTAGGCCAAATCCAGATAATCATAAAAAAGTAAACAACTGACACTATATCTCATGATTAAAAATATATACTAGAGCACAGGAGTTGAGGCATATTATATTTTCACATGAGATAAATTCCAGAGAAATGCTATGATATCTAGATGAATTAATTTTTATCAACATAAAATACCATAACATATTTAATAAGATCACTGTCCATTGGGAATAATAAGTCACAAGCTTAAAAGGCAGTGTCCATTGGAAAGACATTTAGAATTTTGTTGCTAAACATTGACTTATGATATGGACAAAGCCAAATGATACATTAATTAAATTAACACCTCACTCTCCACTAAGGAGCAGTAGTAAAATACAATTTAGATATATTAACATAAGTGTAAAGAGTTGAGATGTAGCATGAAAATATAAGATTCTGTCAAATATTTTTAAAATGAAATTACTCCATTAAGCCAGAAACAATAATATAACAATAGTTTAGTTTCAGGTGCAGCAATGTTTAATGAAGTTTTATTTCTATAATGATGTTTACTCTGGTTCATTTTTATAACATACAACTTAAATGATTATATATTATTAAATATTCATGTACTTTTTCAAGATATTACTGGTGCTTTATTCATTTACTTCATGATTTTCTTTTTTTAATTTTTAATTGTTTATTTGTTTTTGGTACCAGGAATTGAACAAAGGACCTTGCACCTTCCAGGCAGGTGCTTGTGCCCCTGAGCTATATCCCCGGTCCTTTAAATTTGATTTTAAAGACAATAATAAAAAAGAACAATAGAAAAATACTAATACCATAGAACAAATACCAAATCAATAAAATTAATACAGTGTTTCAGAACAAAATGTTAGGAATTAACAGTGGTTGTTATATTATATATTGTTATCTTTAACGAAGTTGCTCACATTACCAGATGTAAGAATGCAATATTGATCAAACCATTAGAGAGAATAAAAAATAAATGCACGTCTGTATCTGTGTTCATGAATATACACTTCGAAGATATCAATAGGTAAAGCAACAACCATTGTTGAGTCCCTGTCACCTTGTCTGTTAATCAGTTTTGATTGTATTATTTCTTATGCTACTTTGTGTCTGTTTGTTCATATGCCTTTGTTCTTTTACTTTTAAAATAAAAAAAATAAAAAAATAAACACAAAAGCATTAGAAATGTCATTTGTATCCCTTTGCAGTACCTAATGGTCACTCGTCACAGGAGTCTCTACAGGTGCATAGCACTTCACGCCTTCTGTGCATTTGCCTCTTCCTTCCCCTCTGCCCTCCGCTTGGTCCCTTTCCCACTTACAGAACGTCCATCTCTCTCTTTCTTAGTTTCAGAATAAATGAAAAAATATAAAATGAAGACATTCATTGTTAAATCATATATACGCGGTATGTTCCAGTCATTTTCTTTGTATGAACTGTTCTTATTTTTATTTTCAAAATAAACAAGTTTATCACAGATGATCGCCTGCTCTACGATTGCCTATATTTTATATAATAGTATACAAAATTAGCATTGAGTTTTTGGTGTATAGAAGGATATAAATTGTTTATCATTGAAATAAAATCAACATACGTTGAAATGAAAAGTATACCCAAAGAGGAAAAGTTACGGACTATCGCAGACTCTGCTTGAAGGTGGCTTGTGCAAGAAACGTAGATTTTCTCTTTCAAAAAATTGTCCAAAGTCTTAAATAGGATAGCAGTTGACCGACACCATTTTAAAAGTTGATTAATTCTCAAGATAGAGGCAAGATGTATACTGATGAGTTAATTATATACGTGATTCAAAACATTTCTTTGAAAACATTGTTAATTCTTCAGATGGGTAAAACTAAATTTCCATTAAAAAATGAATAATTTTGAATATTTGGATGTAGACATCAGACCTTTTCTTTACTCCACATCAAATTATAGCAAATTATCTCCATGGGAATTATTGTAACCTTTTTAGTGATTTTACATTGTTAGTATAAATACTTTATATATTTAACTTACTATTTTAATAGTAAATTAAAATTAAATAGAAACAGTCTAAATAAATAGTACTGTAAAATTTATTTCAAAGTAGGTTTTAATTTTAATAAACAAGTTAATATCACTGATTATATCAGGATATGAGATATTTAATAGTAGTCATAAATCTTAGTTGAGATATGAGATTATTTAGTCAAAATATTTCATGATACTGAAATTCTTCAAAAGTGACAGTTTATTCTATATATTTTATAATGTTTTTGTATCTGTATAAGTGTGAATCTGTATATACAGTATATATATAATCTTTCATCTATTTTCTTTTGGTTAGAATCACATATAAAACCCTTGATTTATGAAAATAATAGCATTTGTCTGTATCAAATACTGAATATTTTTCTTACAGCAAAATGAGGTATTTACATGCCTTCGAAATTTTTCCAATTCCTGCCTTTCACATATTTACACGTACAAAATAGTTGACTCCCCTTAACTTCATACTTCAATACATATACACATGCAAAAAGTACTGATTGTTTGCTTGTCATATAGATGGGACTTTAATAAATTTTAGGAGCACACAAGTCAATAACATATTTTCTTTGTTTCTATGTTGTAATGCTCTTTAATCCCAAAAGTATTAAAGAAAAGTAAATCGCTGTTATAAATATAGCTATATGGTATACATATTACATATTTTGGAATATCTAAAATACAACCACTTTAATTGACAAAATAGATATTGTAATTGACAATAATAACAATTAGTGATGAGAAGGAATGCAAATCATGTCACACTTTCTCCTACTTTGTACTATATGCATACAGAATTTTACCAGAGAAATGGAAATTCAAATTCATCATTCATTGTTGCAAATGAATTCTTCCTTATTTTAATGGGTTAGATCAAGTTACAGCCTCACAGATTTATGACTCAGTAATCAAGGTGTGATTTAGCTGTATCCTGTGACCATTGATTTCTCTCAGAGCTGTGGTCAGTGCTGTTCAAGGCTACAGTCATCTTGTTCTCCTAAAGGAGGGCTGCTTTTCATGCTCACTCACACTGTTGGCAGGATTAATTTCATCCTGGGCTTCTGTACTGTGAGACTCTGGTGTTGTGTGGTCTGCATGTTGGATGAAGATTGACCCATGTCATCTCCATAAATAATTTCATATCATGATAGGGAGCTTCATGAAATTGGTAGAGAGAGCAAGAAAAACCCAATAAGATGGAAATGACATAGTCACCTCTGTCACATTTCGCTTATCCAAAGCAAGTCACTACACCAATCTCTTACTCCAAAGGGAGGAAGGACTTAGATATATAAAGTTGTGAGTGTTAAGAAGTGGGAACCTTTGAGGCCTATTTTTAAAGGGTGCCTATTGCAGCCAGGGATATAGCTAAGTGGCATAAGCACTTGCCTGGCAAGCCTGAGGTCATGAGCTCGATTCCCTGTACAAGGTATGTCTACTGCAAAGGTGGGTAGGTATGTTCTCATTCCCACATTTTCTCAAGATTTTGTTGAATGAGAAATCTTGATCCTTGTGAGACATTTGGAAAACTCTCCCAACAGCAGATTTTAGACAACTGTATTCCCTGGCCAGACAAATATCACATACTATTCTTCTTCAAGGAACATATCTATGTGTATATTATATGGCATTCATGATCATAGTCTGTCAAAAGTAAAATTATATTATTATGGTAATTATTTCTGAAAATGATGCAAATTTGATATTACTAAAGGTAATAAATCAGGAAGTCCCTGCTGGTTATTCTGCTTCAAAACCAAATTTGCATTGACTTCCAGTTTTATTTTGCTTTCTTTTACCTGGATTGTTCAAAGTACAACAAAAAGTGGAGAAAATAAACTGTTGGTTATCTTTGTTTGAAGGAAAACACAGCCAGAAACCATAGCTGGAGAAGCTATTTTAAAAACATAATGCATTTGATAGTGACTTCCACATTAATACATACAGGCTAGCTAAGTAAAACATAAAAATGGCTATTCAGCTAAGACTCTTTTATACTTACATAACTACTGCTGGATGAATTCTTAGAAAAATACAGAAAGATATGGAACCTTATTCTTCTTACACAGAGTGATTCATTAATGTTCAACTACCTTGGATGATAATGGAACTACCCATGCACATTATTGGAAAAATATAGCCCTGGAGATTTAAACAAATGTAATGCAAGGACTAATGTGTCCCAGGAGGGAATATATGACCTACCCACTATATTAACATTGTATTGTCTCTGCTTCTGTGATTGCTTAAGAAAATCTATAAAACAGTTATTAATATTTGGGAAAGGTTTTGGAAAGTCTACTGCTCTGCATTAATAAAAGAAACCAAGCAAGTGGCTGAAGACATCATTTTCGAGGCTCATTCTCCACTGAGCATTTTACACAAAACACATTCTTTCACCTTTGAATATGATCACACTTCCCATATGAAATATTTTAAGGATAATTTAGCCATGGCTTAATTTGATAGTAGATCAATGTGTGAATTTGTGAATTAATTTTATTGTTCATTTCTAAATACTCTGGTGACAAACAAAAAACTATGACAAAGAAATTAGTGTTGTTAATTCAAATTTATAGGTGATTTTAGCATAATCATTTTTTCATTAGAAAGGGTGGTATTAACTTCCTGATATTTTTGTCAAGCAAAAATTTAAACAGTATTTAGTTTATAGCATGACATATTTAGAAGAAATTCTAAGTGCAGTATTTTATTTCCCTAAGAAAGTTTCCATTGAAATATGATTCGTATTCTATTCTCTGTGAAATATAATGTTTTCTGCATACCATGCATGGACGCTGATTGGAACCATCTAGGTTATGCGTGCAAACTGGACACAAGTGTAGCCATTCTGTGTCAAAATCTCTAAGATAGCTTGAAAATTTCTACTTTCAAGGAAGTCTCTAGTTTTTATGCACATTAAAGCCTGAGACCTACTGCCCTGAACTGTGTTGAAACACAGGGAAAAGTCCCATTTTTTAAAGCAACGATGAAAGCCGGACAGAAATGGAAAAAGAGCACAAAGTGACCCGGGATACATTTTTGTCTACAAATGCACTGCCTTTTTTTGTTAATAACACATATAGAAAGTTTACCACCTGCCAGTCTCTGAATCAAGTACATTATGCACAAATACAACTTAAATTTGTCTTTTAAAAATTTCATATAAAAGAAGAATTCTTAATTCCCATGCTACAGCTAGAGAAACTTACACTAGGAAAGTTACTCAGCTACAACCCCCAAAACAGGATGTATCAACATCAAGTCCATCTCTTTATAATACAAGTTATTAACCTTTGTGTTACTCTGAACAGAAGAATGTCATATGCAGCAGTTAAAAGATATTTCCCTGGGAAATACAACTCATATCAGATTTTGTCGGGGAAGTAAAAGTCATGATGGTCACTGAAGATGACTAGAGTTAACAATATAATAATCAAGAGGGAGAGCTTAATTTATTTATCCATCTATTTAAGTAAATCTTGAAGGTGGACAAATGTGACAGTAAACACTGAACTGTAGAACAAAGGTTAAATTGCCTTCTTGGAAAACAATTAGAATATTTGTGTAATTATTTAGAAGTAAAAATTCTTACCGTTGACAATATGAGGAAGAGAAACTACTTGAATGGCAGTGAGCAAAATCATCCTTCTGCATGTTTATTGTTATACATGAAACGTGAAGTACATTATAGGACCTGGGTTCACTAATGCTTCTATTCGTGAACAATTTGATTTGTGAACAGAGCATTGGGTAAAATTTTGCATTTGTCAACAAACTCCACATCAGATGACCAATGTCACCACACCCATCTTCCTCACACAAACCAGAATGAATTAAGTTTCTGACCCACAATACCACTAGTTTTGATTATGCCCTTCTTGAAACTCTCTTTGCCATGAGATTGAGAGATGTAGTTTAATCTTGTTTTCTTTTATCAATCTATTCACTTCGTTTCTCTAAAAGTAAGACCTAACTGGAAAATAAGCCCTAGGCTGATATTTCAGGATCTTATAACGTAAACCATATGCCCCAAATAAAGCCCTGTTAAGACCTTCAGCTAGAGGAAGACATTTAATACATCCATTAAAACACTCCACGGACATATTGCATTGGAAAATAATAATGTTAACAGATACATAGAATGTTATTGTCATTAATATTTAAGTGATTACATAAACTATAATTATTTGCAAATGCAGTAAGTCCCTGACTTATGAATGAGTTCTGAAAGAAGCTTCATAAGCCCAACAAAGTGAGTCTTACATGTCTTGGACACAAATATAAATGTGAAGCATTAAAAAACCAAACCCACACACAGATAGAGTAAGCCTCCAACTATACTGTACTACTGAACACTTTTGCACTGTACAGTGAGCACACAGTAGCATAACTGTGACAATGTCCACAGACAATTGAGCCACTTCTGTGATTTGTTGGCATCTATGAATGTTCCTACCTTGAGATCCATTTATATTTTGCAATATAAATAGTTGAGTCTGCAACTCAAATGGTTTTAAGTCAAGGACTTCCTGTATCCAAGGTGGTACTTTGGAGGAGAACTAAATGCCTGTGTGAATAGATGAACTCAAGACTTACTGCTGAATGACCTATCATAGTATAGACATGGTGAATGAATAAAGCGCACACTTCATAACAAATGGATGTAGTAGTGTCTAATATGAATCTTTATGATTCAGTACATTCATGTGTTGTAATGGATGCACTTAAAGCACTCATGTGAAATAATCAAACGTTTTCTGAATTTGCTGCCTAAAATCTTTCATTGCTTTTGTGTGGACCACCCTTCTTATCTGTCATCCCTTTTGTTGCCACTCCTGTCTCATAGGTCTTCAATTTAACATTCAATTTAATAGAAACTTCATGATGCCCGGCCTGCAAGATGTCTTGTCTTGTGAATGGTTCATGGGATAAAATCACTGGCAACCATACTGCCGATGCAACATAAGAAGCATGGGTAAGAACTGCTCAATTAAGGAGAGCTCTGTCTCTGGATATGAGCAATCAAGGCCAGTGATCCTATAGGAAATGGAATTGCAAAAAGCTTCACTACCACCAAAGGTTCATTTCTAAAATATAATTCTACCACTGTTCTAACCAAAAGTGTGTTCTTTAAGATAGTAAAAATCAATCATATTGTATATAATTTTAAGTTTTCCTATTTTTTCACAAGATGTTTATTAAATTGCCCTAATCATTCAACAAGTCAGTAGAAAATGTACCGAGTGCTTCATGAGTGATGATATTGCCAAGAATAAAAAGACAAGGCAACAAAGGGAAAGGCGACCTGTTTGTACTAGACTTGCTTCTGCTTTTGCCTGGGTTGCTAGGGCAGTGGTCAGTAGGAGGACATGGCCAGTAGTACCTGGTGATCGCCATGACAGAGCTGCTGGCAGAACTGGGAAGTGGAGACAGGTGCAGCTTCTAACCAGTCACTGTAAAGAGAACAAGCCAACAGTTTATGTGTTTCACAAGTAGCATAAAGAAAATTAACCTTTGAGTGGGAAAGGGAGACGTCTCAGTTACTGGTTTCTAATTGCTGAGACAAAATACCCAATGCCCAAAGCTCATGGAGGAAATTATTTAGCTCACAGTTTAGAGAGGTTTCAGTCCAGAGTTGGCTGACTCCAAGGCAGGGTGACTTGACAGAGGGGCACCACAGCAGAGAATCAGTTCATGGCAGGAGACAGCAAAAGCAGTTGTGGTGGATTAACTAATGGTCCACTTGTAATACACAGCTGAACTGAATCAGTGTGCTTCTGAGTGTGAAAGGCCCACCTAAGCACTGTTGCCACAAGCATAAAAAGGGAACTTGGGGGGAAGATGGTGTGCTGTGGATTCTCCCAGAGAAGGTTGTCCCGTTGGCTTCTGTTCTTTGGAGACCAATCTTCACCTTTAGCTTCTAGTGTAGACTCTTCTGCTTCTGCTTTGGATCCTTCAGCCTTCCGGCATAGACTCTTCAGTCTTTTGTTGTAGATTCTTCAGCCTTCAGCCGCAGACTCATGGGCCTCCTGTTACCAACTGGCACAAGACCCTGCAATGAACTCCAGTCCTCAGACTGAAACAGTAATAAGCCTCTAGCGTGCAGACTCCTCTGTGGCTGTCATATTCGCATCTTGTAATTTCTTATACATTTCTATATTTTGTATTAAATCAGTTTCTCTACTAAACCCTGACTGATACAGCAAGTAAGGGAAGAAAGGAAAAAGCCTCTCTCTGCCCCTTCCGTTATACCCAGCTCCCTGCCCTGGGATGGGTGTTGCACTCACACCCTTTATCCAGGCACTGTACCGTGAATCAATCACAAAGTCTAGATTCAGCCACTTCTGAAAAGCCCACACCCCATGACTGCATGAGTCTTGGGCTGGGGGATCCAGAAGGAAAGCATGACAGGAGGGGTAAGAAAGTGTAAGTTGCCGTCTACTCATTTTACACTCATTTCAATCTTGACTGTCTTAGAAATAGAGAGCAGGTTACTTGAGTAGAGGTGCAGAGTAGCCTATGTTTGATCTGCTGAAGACATCACCTGCCTCCTCTTTCTTCAAGGTTCAGCTCCCTCAAGCACTTTGATGAGAATGACAGGAAAGGGAGTAGATGAGTGTGCATGGTCACTTCATAGGCAGAGGTACTGGTGTGCTTCCAGCTGGTTGTCACCATTTCTCCAGGTGACGCAAGCCAGTCATTTTTTCTGTGGAAGGCGTTTGAACATTGGTAGCTGCTGGGGGGCACCCTTCTCTGCTTGTCCACTGACAGTTGTGTAGATTGTCTTTGTCACGTACTCCGGTTCTCCTTTTCAGAGCCCAGAGGCACTTAACTCTGCAAACTTTAATTCCGTAGCCAGCTTTGTTTACTGGAGGAAAGCCAGGTGCCGAGATGCAGCTACTGTCCCTGCAAGAGCAGTCTCAAGTCTCTAATATTTTCTGGTCCCCAGTGTGTTGATAATGCCTGACACAAAACATCACTTTATTCTCACCTCCATGGTATGGCTGTTTGTTCTGTGCAGTTTAAGAAGTGAATCCCTTGGCATTTAGAAAGCTTTAGTTAGTAAAACCGAAGCACAGTAGAATTAACTCTTTCAAGCTGGTGTTATTCACTGTCCTCCTTGAACAGAGTATTCAGAGATTTATTAAAAATTGCATTTACTATTTTTCTTTCTGGCTTATTTAGTAGAAAATTGTAATGTGAAGCAAAGTAAAACAGGAGACTGTATTTTAAGAGTTTGAAAGGTTACCCGATGGGAAAAATACATGAGGCATTGCCTTTGAGTCAAAGCATTTAGATGCCCAGATTTTTAAATTACACCTTTTTTCCCTTGCAAGTGAAGCAAATTCCCTGGAGTTTAAACTGTCCACATCTCCTGTATTCAAACAGGGACTGAAAGATGCCCAGAGATCCATTTAGGATCGAGGGCTGTCTATTATTGTATGCATTTAAAGTGAAGCAGGTCAGGATGACTCAAGTGATCTGATAATTAAATGCTATTCATTGAAGATGGGTGATTCTTTAATCTGTCTTTTCTTCCTAACCTTGGAAACCAATGCAGTACTTAGTATATTGTAGAGTTCCAAGAAATAACTGTTTTTTTGTGTGTTTTGTTCTGTTTTGCTTCTGGTACCAGAAATTGAACTCAGGACCTTGTGCCTAACAGGAAGAAGCTGTGCTCCTGAGCTATTACCCCTGGCCCTAATCTGTCGTTTTTGTTAGTTATCAATTGTCTCCTCTCCTTGTGCCTCTTAGTACCTTGTTCTTTACATGTTTTGATGTAAAACTTCACAGATTCTTTGGGTTCTTAAACTTTGTTAATCAAACAATGGCTGAGCAATTATATCTTCTGTAGTTTTTATCTGGAAAACAGAGAAGGGGAGTTTCTACTATTTATCTTTTCAATGAAGGAATAAAACTTAGAGTCAGTTTTATTCTCAAGTCATTTGTTTTCTTCTTTTGCTTTTATCTCCTTTATATTTCCTTTAATTTTCATCTAAGACTTTTTTCTGAATACTTGATGTCTGTGAATTATTTTAGTGTTATGATTGCTTTTATGACAGTGATTCAGCTTCCTCCTGATATCTGCATATAGGATAAATTAACAAATGAATACTTCAATTAATAGAGTCCAGCTTACCATGCAAGGCCCACCATGAGTTACAAATAAGAAAAGATATATGAATTCTTCCTCTTCTGTCACAAAATGGTGTTTAAATCACAAGTCCTGGAGATACAAAAGTTTATTGTAGGAGGTAAATGATCAGCTTAACACTATCTGGAAATGTGAATAAATACATGTTGTCAACGACATAAACATGTTTTCCTTTTGTGAGAAAATAATGCAAATTATGGACAAAAAAATTTTCTTCACAGTCTGTCTTGAGAACTTCAACACCTGGAAAAGAAACGACCGTTGTTGATAATATAGGAGTTCATTTCAATTGACAGCGGACCCCAAAACTTGGATTTGTTTACCAGGAAAGGAACGCCTGTGAAACAACAGCAACCTGGTCATAAACAGCCCTTCCGAACTTCGGGGCTGGAGGTCTTCACACATCTGTTTCTCCTTGCATCCTCTCTGCTCTCCATCCATTCCTTTTATAGAAACTCCAAATCATGTGTGCATTCTCAGAGTACCTCAATACTACCTTTTCCTGGTACTGAGAATTGAACTCACGATCTTGCACTTGCCAGGTGGGTGCTGTGCAGCTGAGCTATCTCCCCAGACACTCAATAGTACCATTAAAATATTTTCGATACTGTCTAAATTAATTTTATTAGCTATGGTACACCTGCAAAACCAATTATCCACTAATGGCATATCTGTAAGATAAAACATGGTCTTTTAAAAAAATATTTTTACTATCTATAAAAATTTTATTCTTTAAAAATCTTTATGACTACTGGTATGTATTCTTTATGTTTATGGAAGATATAATTACATTTTTAAAGGAAAATGGTTTAGTAAATGGTAAGGATGCAAGTCGCCAAAGCTATCTACTTCATAGAATAAAACAAAGACATGGAGAAATATTAAGAATCTCTGAAACAAATTTAATGGAGCAGAAAGTCTATTTCATCAGTTAAAAAAAACTTAAATAAAATAATTTGCTTCTCCTTCCTTGGGCTATATTGACCATTAAAAATTTAAATACAAATTAAAAATATAAATAGACCTTTGTTAAGAAGGTATTCTATATGCCAGTCATGATTCTGCATGTCCTTAATTTCATTTCACCTAATTACTTTGTACCCATGCATAAAGGAAATTGCCCATGAAAGAAATTTACCACTGGAAACATATGTTTTGAAATTAACCAGGCCACATTAAATAGCCATCTCCTTTTTATGTCACTGTTCCAAATTTGCACAAGTTATTTTTCGCTGTTTTCTCATCATAATAATAGGGACATGCCAATTTATGTGTACGACAAAGATTGAGTAAAAATTTATTTAACATAGTACCGAGTACTTGTTAATTACCACACGCATATTAATTCCCACTCTTACTCTGTGAGGAAATGGAAAATTACATTTTCATAGCTGTGATAGTTGATGATTGTGTCAACTTGAGTAAATAACACCCAACTAAATTGACTCAGCATAGTTATTAGTGTGAAAGACTCACCATAGGGAGGACTGGTCCCAGTGTGTCATAAAAGGGAAACAAAAGGAAGGACCGCTGCTTCTGTCTTCTTTGGGAGAGCTCTAGTCTTCAGTTTCACCTTGGACATCATCTCCTGGCTTCCTTCCTTTCAGCCTCTGCTACAGACTTGCAGGGACACTGCGTGGAGCTCCAGATCCCTCGTGCAGAGAGAGACCTTGTACACTCTTCCAAACCTGGCCCTGTGGGGCTCAGCAACAGATCCACTTTACTGTGCAGGCTGGGCTGCCACAAGGACAACACGACCCAGCAGATTTGATGGTACTGCAAGCGGCAGTGGCAGGCAGAGATGTGCTTTGGAGTCTCTGGCAGGCTCCCATAAGTGAACCACAGTGCAGGCCTTGAGGGTACTGGAACAAGGCTCTGCCGTCATTTTCAAACGGTTACTCTCCCTTTGAAAAAGAGCCCTTGGCCTGCTGCTGGGCCTTAGTGGAAACTGAATCCTTGACGATGGGACGGGAGTTATCAGGCTACATGAGTTGCCTACCATGACACCTGAGCTGCCTATCATGACCTGAGTATTATGAGATCCACCAAGTCATAAGGTTGGACATGCATAGCAACATACAATCATTAAATGGAAATAGTATTCATGAGATTGAGCCAGAGCAGGTCCAGAAGATACAACTAAATCACATGAAGAATTTACCCAGATGTCCATGGCTCTTACTCCTGCTATATTTCCTTCTACTTCATGTACCTGTGGCCTCTTGCAGTATAACACATAATCACCTCACAGAGTAAGAGAGGGTAAGTCCTAGTTTATAGGTACCACCCTCAAGAGGATAACTATAGCATCACAGTCCCTTTCTGGGACATCTCTGAAGGACAGTGGAAAAGGAAATCATAACAATGGGCAGAACTTTGAGCAGTTTACTTGGTGATACACTTTGCCTGGAAAGAGAAATGGCCAGATACATAACCTTATAGCGAGTCATGGGCTGTAGCCAATGGTCTGGCTAGATGGTTAAGAACTTGGAAGGAATATAATTGGAAAATTGATGACTAAGATGTAATGGGAAGATATATGTGAATAGAGCTCTCCATATGGGCAAAGGAAGTAAAAATATTTGTTATATGGGCAAAGGATACAAAAAATATTTGTTTCTTATGTAAACGCTCACCAAAGCATGACCTCAACAAAACAGAGCTTTAACTATCCAGTGGATAAGGTGACCTGTTCTGTAGATAGTGGTCACCTTCCTCTTCAGCCACCACTATCACTACCTAAGAGGGTCATGAACACAGTGGCCATGGTGTCAACATGTGTTCAACACATGGACTCCCACTCACCAAGGCTCATCTGTCCACACCCACTACTGAACGCCCAATATTCCAGCAGCAGAGACCCACACTGAGTCCCTGATGTGCCACCATTCCCTGGGGTGATCAAGCTGTGACTCACTTGCAGGCTCCCACTTTGTCTTTATGAATACGGACACTTATTCTGGTTATAAATTTGCCTTCCATGCTCATAACGCTTCTGCTAGAACTACCATCTGTGGACTCACAGAATGCCTCATCCACCATCATGGGATTCCACACAACATTGCCTCTGACCAAGGAACACACTTTATGGCCAAACAAGTGAGGCAATGGTGTCGTGCTCTTGGCATGTTCCTCACCATCCAGAAACAGCTGGATTCTTAGATAGATGGAATATCCTTTTGAAGGAAAAGTTATAGTGCCAGCTGGGCAGCAGTAGCTTGCAGAGCTGGGCCCAAGTTTTTTACCAGGCTGTCTACGCTTTGCATTGGCACTCACAGGGTGCTATGTTTTCCATAGCCAGGATTCACACGTCCACAGATCAAGGGTAGAAACAGCAAAGGTACCACTCACCCACGAGCAGAAATTCTGCTTCTTATTAACATAACCCGGTTGTATGCTTCCATGGCATAGAAGTCTTAGTTCCAAAGGGGAGAGCACAACAGCAATACCACTGAACTGGAAGTTAAGACTTGCCCCTGGTCATTTTAGTGTCCTCATGTCTTTGAGGAAACAAGCTAAAAAATGAAGAGACAATGTTAGCAAGGGTGATTACCATAGACTACCAAAGGGAACTTTGACTATTACTGAACAATGGAAGAAAGATGAAATCGACTTGGAGTGCAAGAGATCCCTTAGAGCATCTCCTAGGATCACTATGCCCTGTTATTAGGGAAAAGGAAACTACAGCAACTACAATCCATGAAGAATGACAAATGCTCAGAAAGTTCCAGAATGAAGGTAGGAGTCACCCCACCATGAAAAGAATGAAGACCTGCTCAAGAGCTTCCTGAAGGCCAAGGAAATGCAGAATGTGTGGTGAAGAAACATATTTCTAAATACAGCTGCAACCCAATGATCAGCTACAGTAATAAGGCTTGTAATTATAATAGTTTCTCCTAATATGTTTCCAATTTAATATGATGTTTACAGACTTATTCATTCTTAAGTATCATCCTTTCCTCTTCTCCGTTTTAACTTCTTATCTATCCAGCTTATCTTTATATTGAAACTAGGAAAATACTGTTACTTTATTAGTATAAACTGTAACATTTGCTTTATTCTGATTTTAACATTTTTTCCAAGTATGGTATCATTGTTCCCAGTTACAATTCCGAATACTTCACTGCATTACTTTTTACGTTTAATCGCTCTATTCCTATTTATGGCAGTTCATCAGTCTTCCTTGTCTGATATGAGCTTAAGAACTTTGAAGTATACTGATAACTCACTTTGTAGAATATTACTCAAGTTTTCTGTATAAGGCTGATTTGTAGCTTTGAAGGATGAAATCTACATCCTTCTCACTGTATCATGTTGGGAAGGAATATGAATTAAAAGCTGGTGATGGAAACCTTGATGAGATGGGCACCATCTCTTCCCAGGTTTTCCACTATAAACAAATATATCTCTTCTTCCCAAGGCACATTCTTTGAAAAACAAAGTCTTTAAATTCATGCCACATCCAAGAGAAAGGATTGCAGGATTGGGGAAGGTGTGGGCACCGAGATATATTATTTAGAAAATCTCTTTATGAACATTTGTTCTTTGTCTGCATATATTGATCTATTTAGTCATCTATGTCAATATAAACTTACACCTCTTTGTTTCATGCTTTGCATTCCAATGCAATATTTCATAACTATTTTTTTATTTTAAAGTTTTAGAGCACTATGCCCTAGAAATGTTTTCAAGGCAAAAAACCTGAAGAGGAATTTCTGCTTGAATGACTAAGTGAAACTGTACCTCAAAATAAGAAAAGAAAGAAAGACTGGCAGTCAAAGTGTACCATCAGGTGAATGGATGAAGAGAATGTATTTACATGTGATGGTGTACTACTGTGCCAGGAAGAAGGAAAACCTTGGGTTGGTTGTGACAAAATGGATTCTCCTTGGGACCATAATGTGAAGTGAAGCAAATTAGACGCCCAACATTAAATATCGCATGGTTTCTCTCAGATGAGAAACCCAAGATCTAAACAAAAAGTAAAAGAAAAATAGGTGTTATGGAGGAGAGAGAGAGATACATCGTTATGAAACAGGAAGAGAATCATACGATGGAGGGGCAAGGTGGAACTGAAGAGGAAGGAGATGAAAACAAGAGTGAAGGTGTGTTGTGAGCATGTTACTGACTCCACGCCAGGAACGTCATCCTTAGGTACTGAAAACGTGTGCAAAATAAAAATGAGGCTGGCCATGTAGCTCTGTGGCAGAGCACTTGCTTTGTATGTGCAGAGCCCTGGCTGCAGTTGCCAGTGCTGCAATGGTAGTGATGATGGTGAGGACGATAAGGAGTTAATAATAATAATCACACTTCCTCACATCGTATGATTTCATCTCTCACCCTGGAAGTACATTCACTTCTATTTCACCAAGATGTCACATGCATAAAAGAATAATGTGATATTTTGTTAGATATATATGTATATACACATGTATCTCATAGATAATTCATATGGCTTAATTGAGATTCTCAGCTGTAAGAAAACTATTAATCGTGGAAATTGGCTTGACTACATGTTTGTGAGCTGCATGGTGATAGGGAGCTACATGCCTTATCCATACCATCCAGCCTTTGAAGGGCTATTAGCAAGTAGCAATAGTCTCTTTCTATCCATAGACTGCCTCAATATCTAGAAATGTTCCAGAAATAGCAGGTTACTAGTTCATGAAAAATGCAATAATATATTACTTAAGCAAAGAGCTCCCATTTTTTATGCAACAAAGTTATCTCTGACTGATTTCATATCTTTATTTGAATATAAATAAGCATACTGGTACATTTTAGATATACACAAAGATCTTCGTCATCACAGGGACATTGTGCCTGTGCATGACATAGTCTGATTTGTCTATTTTTCCCAATCCACTCTTTCCCCTCCAACCCATTGTCCCGTTTGTATTTACATGACTTTTGTATTTTTAAATAATTATTATCTTTGTTTTCTATAGCTTTGATAAACTGCAGTAGCTTACACTCATGCTACTCAGTGTGAGGTCCAAGGGCTGGCAAACACCAGCAGAAACTAGATTTACAGGAATGAAGAATCTCAGAGACTGGCCACAATTTGTTGAATAAGAATCTTCAGTTCTTAACAAGATTTCTGAGTCAACTTTGAAAAATCTCTTACTTATTAGATAGTTTTGGTGTATCAGTGTAAATTAATATGTAATTTGGATCCAACCCCTCAAACGGATTTTTAATTTGTGACATACTGTGCATTTCAGTTATCTTTTTTATTATTTAGGCAAGTGTCGTTGAGTAATCATGTGCAAGCATTGCTCTGGTTCTTAAAATTCAATAGAACAGTAACAGATAAAAATATCATCACTTATTTGTATGGCACTTATAAAGTTCAAGAGAACAAGCATACACAATGATATAAGTAAAGTATTTAGTATGTTAGGTAGCAGCAAAATATAATTTATAAAATGGGATAAGTATTAGTGGGTGTAACTTTTGGTAGGGTGGAAAGAAATCCTTACTGTGAGCGGATTTTATAAAAAAGAATTCTTAGTTGGGCATAATGATGCACATCTGTAATCTCTGCACTCAGGAGGCTGAGACAGGAGGATCTCCTTGAGTTTGAGGGCAGCCTGGGCTACACAATGAGTTCAAAGCCATTCTGAACTACACAAAACACTCTATCTCAAAAAAGCCCCTGATATCCTGTCTTCGATTATTGCTTAGCATTAAGTGATATAATACAATAGTAGAACCATGTTAGCCCTCCTGCACATATGTATATTCATATATATTCCTCTATACATACATACAACAGGATATTAGATTAATAGTGTATATCTGTATGTGTTAGCCTGAACACACACTTCGAAGATAACAATATGTAAAGCAGCAACAAGCGGTGTTTTTTTTTTCTGTTGTTGTTGTTGTTGATGTTGTTGCTGTTGTTGATGTATGCCTGTTTTCTTTCTTGTCTTTGGATTTTTGGTTCTTGTGTTTTCTTTTT